>JAWWMW010094931.1:0-20000 GCA_035048345.1 Echeveria elegans
TTGAATAATCATTTTTATTATAATTAAATGGATATTAATTGGATAATCTCAGCCATTGATTAGAAGGTACATATATGGTTATGATCTCTTTACACTTTTATATTTAGATATTTTTTACATGATCTCTACCCTTTAGCCTTACATCAAGCTAGTTTCATCCTAAATGAAAACTTCTATGGTCATAAACATTTTACATTTTCTACAAACGTTCTCTTTTATTTTTCAGATTTTTCTTTTTAGATGTTCTCAAAAGTTCTTCATATTTCATTTAATGATAATTTTTACTTCTATTTTTATCATTATACTCTCTTTCCTATTTTGTCTACATCCACTCACTCTTATCTCATTTTTTTCTTTCATATTCTCCTCATTCCTTAATTTCATTGTCATAAACCAAATATGAAAATCAAAAGGGGGCGGGGGAGTATTACAATGCCCATGCTCACATATATTTCTGGGACGGCTGCTTTGCTAATTGCACGCATCGAATGACTAAAAGATTCTCATAGTAAGTTTTTAGTGATCTAGTTATGTCCAAAGTTACATGACTTTACAAAAGGTTGAAGTTCAGTAGTACTAATTTTAAGATCATTAAACATGACGCAAATTTAAGAATAAGACACTCGCAGTATAAAAATAAATCAATAACTAAAATGAAATCGATGCGAATGGGTTATGGTCGAGCGGTTGGGACCTTGGATATCATGAATCCAAGAGTTCAAGGATTCGATTCTTTAGAATAGTATAATTCTTTTCAAATTTTGTGAAAGAGTTCTTTTTTAGTCCGTATAGTGTTTGTATCAGATTGTAGGACGTGGAGGAGCAGCTGAAGGCCTGAGCTGTAGATGGATATATATATATATGTACTAGATATATACTAAATCATGTACTACTTGTATTCACTTATCCAAAAATATGAAATTTTATACTATTTCTTAAAATGACATTTTTAACCATGAAAATTAAAAGGATAATGTGTCAAAATAGAATGACTCAAATCCATATTCATTAAATTCTTAGTCTGCCATAAATTGGTATTGACATTTGCCGGCTTTAGATCTATGCACGATGTTGATATTCGTTAAACTTCAATACCTAAACTGTAATTACTCAAACTTCAATACCTAAACTGTAATTACTCAAACTTCAAACCTATGTTTATTGTTTACACACTGCACCAAAACTATTCATAAACTTCAGTAACTAAACTGTAATTATCAGAATTTCAAACGGCTATTTAGACCTCACCGAAACTAATCCCTCTTTCTCACCGCTTTCTTTTTCAAACCAATCGCTTCCTATTTCCCTCTCAACATGGACACCGGCGACCACCGCCAGCCGCTGATCGCCGGAGTAGAATCCGAAGGACAACTTATCCGCTACTCATCCTCCTTCTCCCACAGCGACAAGGACATCGAACCGATCACCGGATTTCCTAGCTTCATCCGCAATTTTCACATCGAATCCCGGAAGTTATGGTACTTAGCTGGCCCGGCTATCTTTATGTCCGTTTGTCAGTACTCTCTTGGCGCCATCACCCAGCTCTTCGCTGGCCATGTCAGCACCATCGCCCTCGCCGCCATCTCCGTTGAAAATTCGGTCATCGCCGGGTTCTCCTTTGGCCTTTTGGTAAATTTTGATATGACTTTGCGTGTTTTCCAAATTGATTTGAATCGGATTGGGCTATGTCAAAATAAATTAACATACAGTTGGACGATATGTTTTCGAAAAACTTTAACATAGTCACACGGAATGTTATAACAAACTGAACTGAATAACTGAAAATTTATTTTATCGAAGAAAAATGAAATTGTACAAAATTTCTTGATTTTTGATTTGGTTGATCAGTTGGGGATGGGTAGTGCGCTGGAGACGCTGTGCGGCCAAGCGTACGGAGCAGGGCAGATAGAAATGCTAGGAGTATATATGCAACGATCTTGGGTGATACTCAACGCGACTTCGCTAGTTCTTATGCTTTCCTATGTTTTCGCGACGCCGCTTTTAAAGCTAATAGGCCAAACAACAGAAATCTCAGAAGAGGCTGGTTTATTCGCAATTTACATGATTCCACAGTTATTCGCATACGCCTTTGTTTTCCCAATGGCGAAGTTTTTACAAGCCCAAAGTAAAATTATGGCCATGGCTGTTATAGCGGGCGTGGCTGTGGTTTTGCATACTTTTTTTAGTTGGCTTTTGATGCTGAAGTTTGGTTGGGGTATGGTCGGTGCCGCCGTGGTACTTAACGGCTCTTGGATATTCATCGTTGTCGCACAGCTGATTTATATTATGAGTGGAACTTGTGGTGATGCCTGGTCAGGTTTCTCACTTGGAGCGTTTCGGAACTTGTGGGGATTTGTTAAACTGTCGCTTGCGTCCGCCGTCATGCTTTGGTACATTTCATACTCTTGATTTTTTTTCGAAGAATGAATAGGAAAAACTGTTGCCTGACTGATCTGAGTTGTGTTTCTGCAACTAAAATTGACAACACTAGAACAGTGGCTTTTATGGTATAAATTATAACTCTAGTTAGAGATCGCTGTTGCGAATCTTAGCTCGACCAGAACATATCATCTAGACACACTGATTGAATGTCTTTACGACTAAAAGTTGTCTCGCACGACGAAATAATTCAGGTTACTATTAGCAATAGTTATCGTCGTCGTGTTATGTATATCTTTCAATTATTGGCATATTCGTGTTAGATGTCGATTCAATGCGGGCAGGTAGCGTCATTGAACTGTTAGGTTGCAAGTCAAGAAACTTATTTCCAAGTTGACCGGTCTTTATACATATCCGACAAGTTTCTTAAATGGACCGTCTTGAGAAATAAACTTAAGACATTGAACATTTCGATTATTTACAAAGAAGTTGAGAAGTAACTTCGAGGTCGTGGGACTACGTAGATGACGATTGACTGACGAAGACTTGGAACGGGAGTAATTAATTAATTTGTTGATTTGCGCGCAGCTTAGAGACGTGGTACTACATGGCATTAATACTGTTCGCTGGATGGTTGAAGAATGCTGAGATATGCGTGGATGCACTTTCCATATCGTAAGTTCACTATAATTAATTTCCTCAGCTGTACAAGTTTCATTTATTGACTGATCAATGAGGACAACCTCTTGTGCCAAATGTCTGTTCGTAGAAGTTTAAGTGTTGCTGTACCGGTACCATTTTTTTTCCAGTCATGTTCATCGTCTTAAAGAGTGTTGCGGTGGATTCGAAACCAACATTTAACACACGTAGATGATTGAGAAGACTCTAAGTACGTGTTAACGGACCGGTCGTCGTTTCTGTCGTGCAGAATGAACATTTTAGGTTGGACTATTATGATAGCTCTGGGATTCAACGTAGCGATCAGGTATCGACGCAACGTGCATTTGTGAAAATAAATAACTGAAGATGATATTTTGATTGTTAAAGTTACTGATTTGGAAGAAAAATGCAGCGTGAGGATATCGAACGAGCTAGGGGCAGCTCGTCCGAGAACGGCCAAGTTTTCCGTACTGGTAGTGGTTTTGACATCGGCAGTCGCAGGAATTTTATTCAGTTTATGTCTTATAATCGCGCGCAATGTGTACCCTTCGTGGTTTGCGGACAATGATGAAGTTAAAGAGCTTGTGGATAAACTAACTCCCCTGCTCGCTACGTGCATCATTATAAATATGATTCAGCCCGCTCTGTCAGGTATGATTTTGGACGATAACGAGATTAGAAAATGGGTAGAAAATTCCTAATGATACGTTAAAATGTGCGCGCAGGAGTTGCGATCGGAGCAGGATGGCAAGCTATAGTTGCGTATATCAACATTGCTTGTTATTACCTATTTGGAATACCGATCGGTCTCACATTGGGTTACAAATTCAACTATGGCGTCGAGGTAGAGATAGGCCTTCGTCCATCAGATTTCAATCAGGCTTTCAGACTTAAAAACTTGTGTGTCATTTGAAAACTCATTTCGATTGTATGATTTATCAGGGTATTTGGATTGGAATGATGTCCGGAACAATCGTCCAAACCGGAGTCCTCTTCTGGCTGATCTACAAAACCAACTGGAATCAAGAAGTAAGCCTATTCAATCCTCACTAGTCACAACTGTGCAACGAAATATTGTATCACACGTCCACCATTTGATTCCATGACTTTGTACAGGCTTCGATCGCCGGAGACAGGATCAAGGCGTGGGGCGGAGACGATGATCTCAAACCCAACGACGTCGACGGTCTAGCAAGTTAATCACAAAAATTCCATGTGATAGAGAAAGAGCCAAATGTGGATGCACAAAGTGGATCAAAATGCAAATGAGTTGGATTGAGACGTCAACAAGTTACAAATAATAATCTACCTCTATATATGATTTAATTTTGGAACATATTGTGCCCTTCTCACCATAATTGAGATTTGTCAGCACTTTCTTCTATATTCAACGTATCGTTGAGTGTTGATTATAGACAACTGATTTTTTTTTTTTTGATTGATAAGATAATTGGACAATTGATTTGAATTATTTATTTCATTTTACTTCCAGAAACTTTTTTTTTTTTCATTTTTATTTGGATTCTGAACAGTGTTTAGCTTCTTCGTTTTTCTCTCAAAGAAATTCTGTAAGTATAAATTGCAAAATGTGTTATACTTTATACACCTTTATAACATCTTGACATTTTTGCATTTTGTTGGTTTTATTCAAATTCATTTGTATACAATTTGGTTTTTTATTTTTCAAATTTTATATAAAAAAAAATTAGACACGTGCACTTAAAAAATCTTGCCACACAGTAGCGGGCGATTCAAAGATAATAAAAACAGTGATACCGAAAAAATCTACGAATTATTTTTTTGTAAAGGCCAAATATATTGTAAAGGTGATTTTTATATATAACTTACTATGCATTACTAATATTGATTGTAAGTACAACAATTAGGACATGGTTATTATGAACTTGTTCCGCAAGAGCCCTTCATTGTCATCAACACAAACCACATGGTCTATCGAAAAGACCATTAAACAAATATTTGCATCTTATTCGGTTTAGTCTATAGAACCAGCTGAGGTATCTCCTTTCAAGTAGTTCTTAATTAATGTGCACATCATAACGAACATCATGCCTTATTTGGAGCTGAAAAAACCTAATTTTTCTTCAATGTTG
The DNA here is from genome assembly GCA_035048345.1 of Echeveria elegans. Lineage (NCBI taxonomy): Eukaryota > Viridiplantae > Streptophyta > Magnoliopsida > Saxifragales > Crassulaceae > Echeveria > Echeveria elegans. The sequence goes on from JAWWMW010094931.1 coordinate 5,151, forward strand.
CAGGCTTCCATATGGCTAACGAACGAATAAAGAGATGGGGTTGATAAATGGAAACTCAGAAATTAAACCATGTAACGTTGCCAAATTTTACAACAATAAGGTTTGCACAATAATTAGGGTTTCTTTAGTAATAGCAATAACAGGGTTTCTAATATTAGTTATAAATCTATATTCAAATGGGTCTTTTGACTTTTAAGTCTATGGGTTATTTTTGACAGGCTTTTACTTGCTTGTTTTTTTTGTTGGGTATTGGTGTCTTGTGTGACCTGTGCTGAAATAGTCTTTTAGGTACTAGATTATTATATCTTGTACGTATTTTATTGTACCCGTGTAACCCACTATCAAAAAAAATGATTGAACTTTCAGGTCAGATAAATGCATGGTTTTTTGTATTATGCTGATATGCATATCCCTAGCTAGGAATCTCACCTACAACACCTATGATCACTATTAAGAAAGGGATGTATTTAAAATGAAGATCATTACATTTGCTATCCACAAGTCAATTGAAGTTGCTCTTGGGTCTGAAGAACTCGGTCTCTCATACGGTTTAGCATAACTGTTTGATTGAATCATATTCTTTTCCATCTCTCAACTATCCATGATGGATAATGCGGAGACGAGCAACGACAATAGCGAGCCCCTACTAGTACACCAATCCCGATCTGTATCACGGGAAGGCGACATCAAGCCCTTTACCGGAGTCAAAGACTTTCTACGCGAGTTCAAATCCGAATCAAAAAAGCTATGGGTGCTTGCTGCCCCGGCAATATTAACCTTCTTGTTTCGATACTCTCTCGGAGCTGTTACCCAAATCTTCCTGGGCCAAGTTGGGACGTTAGCTCTCGCTGCTTTCTCAATTGAAAATTCTGTCATTGCAGGATTTTGCTTCGGCATTATGGTATGCGCGAAAGTACTAATTTAATTTAGATAAGGTATTTGTCTCTTAACATCATGAAATGCAGTATTGAAGTTTTGATGTTCCTCAATTTTTAGTACTCACGTTACTGTTTTGGATTTAGTGATAGCTAGGTTTAATTACTAATGCTAGAAACATTATTCCTAACTACTAATCAACGCATAACTGCTAGCTAGCTAAAAGTTTTTCTCTTCTAACAAATAGCTCGGCATGGGAAGTGCACTGGAGACGCTATGTGGCCAGGCCTTTGGCGCAGGCCAAATAGAAATGCTTGGAGTCTACCTCCAACGCTCATGGGTCATACTGACCTCAACAGCATTACTTCTACTCCCTCTCTACATTTTTGCAACGCCTTTTTTAAAACTAATAGGCCAAACAACTGAAATCTCTGAAGCAGCTGGCACTCTTGCCCTCTACATGATCCCTCAACTCTTTGCATATGCCATCAACTTCCCGATCACTAGGTTTCTACAAGCTCAAAGAAAGATGAATGCGATTGCAGTCATAACTGGGATTGCTCTACTTACGCACACAATTTTGAGTTGGGTTTTTATCATAAAACTCGGCTGGGGCATAGTGGGCGCGGCGGTGGTGCTCAATGTATCTTGGTTTCTTATCGTGGCGGCCCAAGTGACATGTGTATTGTCCGGATCTTGTGGAAGAGCCTGGTCCGGGTTCTCATCCAAAGCATTCCACGATATTTGGGCCTTTGTTAGGCTCTCATTAGCCTCAGCCATCATGCTATGGTAAAAATGTTACACTTACACTATCTCTACTCAACTATACACTCTTTCTAGTCAACTATCAATAATACTTTGAATGGCTGATGAGATAAGTAGCTGGGTTGGACGTATATATCGGTTGCAGTTTGGAAGTGTGGTACTTCATGGTACTTGTACTATTTGCTGGCTACTTGAAGAATGCAACAGTGTCTGTGGATGCATTGTCTATTTGGTAAACTCTCATAAAAAATTAAACCTTCATAAAGTAGTTATACCTACTAATTGTCTCTTTCTCCATATTAGGTTTATCTTTTGATGATTCATTGGCATCTTTTGCAGCATGAACATATTGGGGTGGACAGTGATGGTAGCAATGGGATGCAGTGCAGCTACTAGGTTTAGCTCAATCACTCATTACTTACTTTTGCCCACAAAATACACCCAACCGTCATACTAGAAAGAAAGAAATAAAAAAGCAGTTTTAGCGACTTTCGGGGATTTTGTATTAAATGAAAAGTATTACTGTATTATCTACAAATTAAGAGAGTAAATTCTAACATGATTATTTTGCAATTAAATTTTGTGGATATTTTGGTGAAATCTTTAGTTAGCTCAAGTTTTTGCTTTTATTACTGTTTGTGAGCATTGCAGTGTTAGGGTTTCCAATGAGCTTGGGGCAGCTCATCCAAGGATGGCCAAGCTAGCAGTGGTGGCAGCTGTGGTGAGCACAGCCGCATTGAGTCTTTTACTGTTTGTGATCCTTATGTCTACCGAAAATGTGTACCCTTCACTGTTTACAACAAATAGTGAAGTTAAGAAGGTTGTTTCCAAGCTCACTCCCTTACTAGCCACATGTGTGGTTACCAACAGCATTCAGCCTGTACTTTCTGGTACATTATACCCTCAATATAAACCCATCTTCCGATTTTACTCGCAAGAGATTTGAATGCTCGAGATGTTGTTGTCTTCAGGTGTTGCGGTTGGAGCAGGATGGCAATCTATTGTGGCCTACGTGAATGTCGCTTGCTATTACCTTTTCGGTCTTCCATTGGGACTTGTTATGGGTTACAAGCTAGACATGGGGGTTGAGGTATCAGTATAATATATGACCCTTTCAAGTTTTTTTTCTCTCGTTATAGTGAGATTTATAAAAGTACAAACAAAAACAAGCCCTAGCTAAGCTATATGGAGGGATGTTTGTGCAGGGTATTTGGCTTGGAATGATGTGTGGGACGATTGTGCAAACTTTTATCTTATTTGGTTTAATCTATAGAACCAACTGGAGCATAGAGGTATTCAATTACGACATCATTTATCACACTCACACTTGGGATGCTCAAACCCTAGCTATAGACTTGGTCTAATTTTGCAAGCTTCTCTAGCCACGGAACGCGTAAAGAAGTGGGGCGGAGACATTGCCAACACCAGAGTTGCTGATGAAACTGAAGCTTGAAAAAGAAACCTTGAAACTGGGAATAAATATTCATGAGAGGCCTTTGTTGTAAATTATAAACTTGGCCGAATCCATGTTTTTTTAAATAAAACTCATATTAGGGTTTCATTTTTTCACCGTGTTTTCCATTGCTATTTCTAAGAAAATAATAAGTAAAAGAAAATTTCTTCTTTGCAATTTCCTTTTTCAAATTTATTTCATTTAATAATTTATCATCGACCAATGAGGTGGTGACCCATTATTTGAGAAGTTATACATAAAAACTCCTCAAGATCCTGAACTATCCATATAAGATCTTTTCATTCCTCTGGCATTCATGCGTGAAGACGATGTACACACCATAATCCAATTTTAAATGTTTATTTCTTGAAGATTAATTTCAAATTTTCAATGACGAGGATCATAAACCTCTGGGTGTAAACTGTAATCATAATAATCGAAACACAAATCTTACGCCGCCTATGTGAAACTATCAAAAACTATTTGGACGCAAGTACAAATAAACAAAACATTAGCCACTTGGCTTTCGTCTCCGATCTCCACTACCAATTCGTTTCACCATCCGAAACCCTAATTTCACCGACGATGTATTCCTACCGTAATTTCAATCCCGACGCCGTGCCTCCGCCGCCAAATACAACACCGCAATTCAACCACCAACAGTTACTACAACATCAACGGCCGCCACAGCCTCCTCCGCAATGGTTTCCTAACCAGCCGACGCTTCAGCCTCCTCCGCCACCGCCTCCTGGTATGCAGAATCAGTATCCGACTCATCCGCAGCAGTGGAATCCGCATCTGACTGAGAATCATGGTCCGTATCCACTACCACCTGTTCCGTATCCTAATCAGCAGTATCCTATGCAGCAACAGTTTCCTCCGATGCATCCTCCTCCTCCGTATCATGTTAATCAGGTTCCAACGCAATATTATTCTGCTGGCCGTCAGGTATGAATGTCATACACTTAATTTAATTTGTTAGTGAACTGGTAATGTAATTTGTAATATTTTATTTCTTATTTTGAATAGTTGATATAATGATATAGCTTGTGAATATGGCAGTTGCTGTAATGCCTAACTGTTTGTAATATATGCATTAGGAATGGGGGAATTCAAATTGGACGCATCACCCAGGATATGAGCACCCAGGTATGTTGATACATCTTTTCTCCGGAAGGGTTTGGCGTATCAGGAAGGTGACTTTAACGATTTAACCTATTTGTCCTATGTGTTCACTGTGGAGAGTATTGTACAGATTTTAAAGTTTACTTTTAATTTGAAATTTTGAATGATAAATAAACGAGGAATGAGAGGTGGAGCAGTCTGTAGTGGTGCTCATCTCCTGTATTGGAACCATGTAATCCCTGTTTATCATACAAACGAGGAGTGAATCATAGTGCGTATGAGCTAGTGTTACAAAGCCCCTGTTTTTTAGATGTTAATCAGTACTGCCTGAAGAGTGTGAAGCCATTTTTGTCTCATAATATTAAATATTTTGCCTCATGATGCTTGTTTCAGTGGTAGGGCAAGGTAGTACAGATGACTGGGCAAGCAAAGCGAAGGCATGGGCAGCTGCAAAAAGTGCAATGGACAGCCAGCAGCAACAGTCGCCCTTTCCTCACAGTGTAAGACCAGAGTTGCAAACTCAGTTTCATGACCAATATGCAAATGTGGCTGATCCCAAGGATCTGGAACTGAAGCCTGGTTCACATCCAGTTGCATACCCTCAAAACCCATTTGGAGTTGACAATTATCAGCAAGTTCCAGTCGTGGACAGACAATCAAACAGTATGTTAGGTGCTTATCAATATGGGCAGGGCACTTTGAACTCAGCTTCTATGACAGCAGGGTCTGACAATCAAGGGCATAAAGGCGGATCATTGACGGATGACTCAAGATCAACAATTCATCAGAAGGAGGTACCTTCTAGTTATTCCTCTAGTGCAGGTAACTTTTCAGTAAGTTTCAAGGAGATGCATCATAGAGATGTTTTTCTCAAACCTTGATTTTTTTGTTGAATTTTCCATACCCTCTGAAACTTCTTGTCATGCAGATAATTTTAATTCTCATGACTAATTTATTTATCTAGAGCAACATTTGGCAGCATGTTTTGATTTCTGGTTTTTAATGCTATGGACTTTTTGCGTGTGGTTTAAGCCTATGTGCATACTTGATTCACATTTCCTTTTGTGTCCATCCATGTTGCTTAGTGTTGCTCTTACGTCAAAATCTATTGTAATTGTGCCTTCTTTTTCCGCACAAATGGACATGATAATTGATGGAACACTACCAAGATATAATTTCTTGATCTCCATTTCCTTAAGATTTTCTTATGATATATACTCAATTGAGATGACAGTTGTATGATAAATAAGATAAGAATGTATTAGTTCACAAATCATTTTTCTTTTCACCCTTTTACCCTCCGAATTCAGAGGGCTATATTTACTGAATGACTTGATAAGTTGATCAGTTTACGAATTATCCAGACAGAAGAATGATACTCCGAAATGAAATGTTGAAGCTGGTAAATTTGCCAACCACTGATTTCAATGCCTTTGTTTTTGAAATGATTTCCATTTAGCAGCTTTGTGAACTAATATGTATGTATGTCAACATGTCATGATGTGTCCAACTGTCCATGTGGTGAGTCTTTGACTGTTGCATTATGTATTGTTATTGCCTCTCTACCGTTAGATTGCTTGCTAGTGGAGCATATTCTTGGTGTACCACATGTGGATCTTCTTTGGGAACTATGTTTAACACTTCCCATCATGTGTTCTCATTTTGTTAGCAATTGGGCTAATGTTACTGCAGTACACTTTTGATAGTATCTACCGTTGTTGAACTCTTGACAAATTACTAACTGTCTGCTTGAATTTAGGTGAAGAGGTCGTCGCTAATCAGAGTCGAATGCAATTTAGTTCATTTCCTGGAACTAGCAATGCACTTCAGGGAGGACATCAGTTACACTCGATGATGCCAGCTGTTGATCAGCCAGAGTTACTGAGCAGACCCTTCTCTTATCACAATCATAATGGAGATCTGTCTGACAAGCCTCTTGATTTTGTACCTAGGGGAAATGTGTCATCTGTGTATCCCCATCATGGTCAATCTGGACATCATATAGGTTTGGAGCCGTCTACAACAATGCCCATAAATCATAGCTGGGCTTCCCATTTAGCTCCTGGTAGTATATACCCTTCAGCTGCAAACTATGGACCTCAGGTACATGTTTGTTTAAGTTGCCCCCATTGTGTGATGTCATGTACTTGTACTCATTGATCTGATGTTGAAAATTTGTTTGTGTTCCAGTTTGATCCTTCTATGTCCACACCATCTCCTGTTCCTGGACAGGTTGCATCACTATTTGGTACAGTACCTGCTTCTAATTTCCAACCTACATTGCCATCTGTTAGTGGACCTTCGGGTCCTGTTGGGTTAACGTCACTTGTCTCTGCTACAACTTTTTCAGTGAACGCATATGGTGCCAGTTCTACTGACTGGCCTAAAAAGGTAAAACTTCAAGATCAGGAACTTACTCATATCAGGCAGGCAATCTTTGACTTGTGTAATAGCTTATCCACCGTTTTACCAGGCAGCCGTTCCTAACTGGCTTAAGGAAGAGATTATCAAGAAGAAAGCTGTTATAGCCTCATCTGCCCATGAGGATCGCAAGGAAGAAACCCAGCTTGAAGATGAAAGGGGTCATCAATTTTTTGTGAAAGATGACCAGGCTGACAGTAAAAGTGTAGACTCTTTGAGACCAGCTGAAGAAGAAGATGATGAGGTCTTGCTGGATTTTTCTGTATTTCATTTTCAGTTGTAGGACTTCATTAGGAATTTCATTCAGGCCATGGCTTCTCTTGTTACTTCCTGATATGTTTTCTGATGTTGTTTATGGAACGTGTGGTAGGTTTTGTTATCATGTAAGCATGATTGACGTTGCTAATTGGTGTACTTGCAGGACTATGTTGAAGCAGCTAGAGTTACTGCTATTAACAAGGAGATAAAGAGGGTTCTTACAGAAGTGCTTTTAAAGGTTGTCTAAATTTTATTCTACCTCGTAGTTGTTAGTAGCAAACCCCTCTTCCCTGAGATACTTCCTGTGGTAATTTTTTCTTGTATTTCCAAGCAGGTAACCGACGACCTATTTGATGAGATAGCGACGAGGGTACTTAGTGAAGAAGAAGTGACAACTGAAGGTAACTCTTTCATGATCAACTACAAGTTGGAATTTTTTGTTGATTGCTTTTGCATTCTAACACTTCTCTTGTTCATTATCATTTTCTGAAACAATGGATTCTGTTTTACCTGCAGCAGCTATAAATCAGTCTGCTGCAAAGGTTCTTGTTCCTGATAAATCAAAGGGTACCGATGCTGAAGAGGATGCCAGAAACTTGAGTTCCGAGTTGCCTGGAGGTCTTTTAGGTCTTGCAAGTTATGGTACTGATAGTGATGATGACAACGATGCAATCAGCACTCAAGAGCAAATGAATAATAAGAAACGTGACTTTGTAAGAAATGGCCATTCACCTGATGAAATTGTTCCTGACCACACAAAAAGTATGGAAAAGCTGGATGCTACTTCGAGCATGGGTGCTAAGGAATTAGTTTCTAGACCTAAGGGTAATGACAGAAAGCAGCAAAATGGCATCAGCAGTTTGGATATGAAAAATAATGTACGAGATAGGGAGCAAAGTAATCTTGATATGACTAAAGAAACGTCCAGTCGTGAATCAAGATCTGCATCAGATAAAAGAGCCGCTGAGAATAAGACGAGTTCTCGAAGTAGTCCTTTCACAGATGCTGCAGTTGACAGAGTAAGGGAAAACCAAAGCAGGGGTCAACATGAGAAGCGCCCAAGTAAGGGGGAATTAGATGATCACATGTATGGAAAGAAAGAAGGCTCTGTAACTGATGAAAAACAAAATGATTCAAGTTCAAGAAAGAGGTCATCGCACTATGATGAAAAGTCTAAAACAGAAACTGAGAAAAGTAAAAGAGAGGGTGGACGAGAAAATAAGAGAAGAGGCCAACTAGAGGATGACCTGTCAGATAGATCGAGACATAATCATTCAAGCTACTCAAACAGACACAAGAAAGGGCGTTCTCCCTCACCTCATAACCGGCAGAAAAAGAAGAAAACGGATTCACCAGTTAGTGGTGGAAGCAGTACAAGTGATGAATCATTAGATAATTCTGATAGGTATATATCCCAGTTTTTTCATTGTTTTTAATCCAATCAATCTTTAGACTAGCATAATGACTAGATATTTGGATGTTGTTCCTTGGCAGGAAATCACGGTCCAAAAGACGACATAGATCGCCCTCCCCTGTAAGATCTAGAAAAAGGTATCGATTTGCATTCTCATTCTCTTGGTTCCATAAATTTGTGCATAATGTTTTTGTTTATGGTTTTAACTGTAGACTATACATGGAAACATTAAAGCCCCTTCGTGCATTACTACTACATTCGACTAGTGTCATAGTATTAGTCTTTCCTGAATACACAATTGATGGAGATTTAGTGAAACACTCTGGGTATCTAGGTTATTCCTACGCGAAGGAGTTTCTATTGGTAGAATTTGTTGTATTGTCCTAAAATTGTTTGTGTGGCATGTGGCCATGGGGTTAAATCCGACATTTGGTTCTTGGCATTATTTTTTGAAATGCAAGAATGGCTTATTACTACGGATGTGACCTGTTAAATGTTACTTTATCTGACAAGCATCTTAGGTCAGATAGCGGAATATGTATGTTATGGCTTTCTATACCCACGAAAATGTTCCTCTCAAGTTTAACTTTATTTCCTTGGCATAGTAATCCTTTAGAAGATAAAATTGAACTTGGTTGTACACATTTGAATGTTGTACACGAGGATAAAAGAATACTAGCTTGAAATGCTTATGATGATCTTACGGAACAAGCATGTTGGCATGTTTTTATTTCTAGACAAGTTTCGCAATCTCCCGAGAATTCTCAACGCAGGCAATCTTCTTATTATGCTGTTGAAGCCTCGAGGTACAGATTTCATGACAACTTATTGATATTACCTTTAGTATGATAAATGTAAAGATGCTTTCATCTATTAATACAGCAGTGACAACACAGGTCAAATCATCAAATATTCATATTATTGAGAGAGAGAAATCGGCAATTAAACTTTGCAATTATCTTTGCAGGAAAAAACGGTCAAGATGAAGATCTCCTCCTCGTCACAGATGAAGCTTTTCATGTATTGGAAAGAGACTAGAGTAATCAGCTGTGAAATACCAGTTTTTCTTCTTCTGTTAGAGTGATGAAAAGAACAACAAGGATGAGTGAAAGACTGGAGTTGGGTCTCCGACCCCAGCATATCTATCAGTTCCGAGAATACAAGGAACTTACGCGTTGAAAACCAAACCTTCCGCAACTTATTATAATTTTCATGGTACGAAACACCTTTAACGTGCAAGACGCAAAAGTACTTTGGCACCGACTAATTCTTAAGAACAATGTTGTAAACAATGTGAAGAATAGTATATATAGAATTTCTAGGGATATGTTTTTTTGTTGCGTGAGATGAGAAATTTCTAAGAACAAGACTTTACGGAGTTTAGTATATATTCTTTTTCGACATGCTTCTCTTTGATTTTATTCCACCATTGCTGGCTGGCGGATTCTTATTTGCGTAGAATAAGTTCTAGAATGAGACATGTTGAAAAACGAAGAATACAGAAACAGAATGCAAGTATGAAACTTTACACCAGTAAGTTCAAGTAACATGAATACAATCCTTAAAAAGACCGGCACGTTTACGAAGGAATAAAGTGAGTTCCTAGTAAGGTTCCATGTTAGGTTTTTCTGATATCGGACCCTTTTCATAATCGTGTTTAGAGCCGCTGTGGGTAACATAAAGAAAATGTCATCGGATTGTTAGAAACGATATCGTCATCAAGGTTAGGAATGTTTTGTCATGGTAAAATATATTTCTGAACTCAAAGAATTTTGACGACTGACGTATGTGAATATATGTTTAATTCTGAATAAAAGCATACAGAGTACACTTGTCAACAAATGATATTCAAACGTCAAATTAATAATGGAGCTTGAATTTAATTGAGTAAAAGGTAGAAGACTGACTGACTGAAGGAGGGATCGAAGTTGGTGTTGGTCCACATCTTGGTGCTCAAGACTTTGAAAAATAAGATGCCCACATTCAGCATCAAATGCTATTTTCTTGAATGCTTCTCACACTTCTACTCACTCTCATGCTCATCAAGAAACCATCCCTAGATCAGGGGCGGAGTCAGAATTTTCCAGTCGTGGGGTCGGATAAATAAGAGGGTTCGGGAGCGCCCCCGAATTTTTTTCACATGTTAATAAACGATTCAGTTTCAAAAAAGCTAACGAAAATAAGGAAAAATGTCATTTAAAGTTAATATACCATGTTCAAAATAATTACAATTTAACTAACACTTGATCCTCTCTGCAATTGGCGCCTATGAATATCTATATCTTGAAAATACTTTAAGATTCTTTCATTAGCAGGAATATTCATGAACATCACAACATTCACAATTTTATAATCTTATTCTTATTTAGAAGACACGTTTTTGAAATAGTACAAAAACTCATTCATTTCATATTACAACCCAACATGACGTAATTTCCGAAGTAATATCACTAATTTCAAATGGACTGTATGTATAAGATATTCAATGTAAGATAATTATTAATTAAAGAAAGGATCAGATGGAAACAGCAACAAAGTCGATACAAATGGCAACAAAATCGACCCCACGTCTGACCTCCGGCCCAAATTGGAATAAAGGTTGTGTTTAATTATTAATTAGTATTCTTTGGAATATAAATATTAAAAAAATGAATTTGTTATGAGCTGTTGCGTTTATTGTGTATGGGAAAAAGGTTTTTGAAGTCAAAATGGGCTCAGGCCCAAATTGGAAAAGAAAAAGAGCAGTCATGCGTCATCGTTTTGTTCTTCACCTTCCCAGAACAAACTACGTTTGTATTGGGATTAGGATTTTTGAATGTGCAGAACGAGACTTCGAGACGGTGATTATATATCGGCCAAAGATAAGAACACATTTTTCCGTCATTGACAATTACACCTAAATAAAATTAATGAATTATTTTTAAATTTTCAACATTCAGATCAAGTCAATTCAATCGAATATCGAAAGATTTGTCCGAGCCATCTTTTGGCAACATGATTTGACGGCAAAATGTGAGCTTTTGATCGAAGTATATTTTAGTAATTTGAACTTTTGTGCGGGAATGTGCGGAACGGGTCGACGAATGGCCTAATGTGGCCAAATTGAAAAAAAACCTCGAATTATTGAAAGATTTGTCCGAGCCATCTTTTGGCAACATGATTCGACGGCAAAATGTGGGCTTTTGATCGGAGTACTTTATAGAAATTCGAAACTTTGTGACAGAATGTGCGGAACGGGTCGACGAATGGCCTTAAGTGCCCAAATTGAAAAAAAACCTCAAATTTTCAAAACTTTATTAGCCCGTGCCATCTTTTGCGCGTTATTATAGCAGCCCATAAGGGCGCTAAAGGAGCAGGTTTGGGACCATTTCACGCTCGGATTCAGTCCACCATCGGCTAATAACGTCAAAAAGCCTTAAAATCCGAAAAAATATGAAACTATGACAAAATCGAAATCGGGCTACTGATTTGGATTCTACGCTTCAACACGAACGCAACGGTGTGTGGATCATCTAAAACTGACGAGGGGAACTCTGAAAAAGGGGAGTATGTACGCTCAAGCAATCTGACGAAACTGTTGGCAGGATGAAAACATCATAAAAAGCTCTCTAGGGGGGAGTAGTGGGTTGGAGGTCCTAATGAGAGATTACGCCCATGTAATATTACGAAGCGCCTAATGGACTCCCCCTGCCTCATATTACCACGCAATGTGGCCAAGCACATTGCATGACCTCGCAAAGGTCACAAAAGTCGAAATTCGAAACTTTGTGCTGGAACGTGCGGAACGGATCGACGAACGGCCTAAAGTGGCCAAATTGAAAAAAAACCCCGAATTTTCGAAAGATTTGTCCGAGCCATCTTTTGGCAACATGATTTGACGGCAAAATGTGAGCTTTTGATCGGAGTACATTTTAGAAATTCGAACTTTTGTGCGGGAATGTACGGAAAGGGTCGACGAATGGCCTAAAGTGGCCAAATTGAAAAAAAAACCTCGAATTTTCGAAAGATTTGTCCGAGCCATCTTTTGGCAACATGATTTGATGGCAAAATGTGAGCTTTTGTTCGGAGTACATTTTAGAAATTCGAACTTTTGTGCGGGAATGTGCGGAACGAGTCGACGAATGGCCTAAAGTGGCCAAATTAAAAAAAACTCGAATTTTTGAAAGATTTGTCCGAGCCATCTTTTGGGAACATGATTCGACGGCAAAATGTGGGCTTTTGATTGGAGTACTTTATAGAAATTTGAAACTTTGTGCGGGAATGTGTGGAACGGGTCGACGAATGAACTTAAGTGCCCAAATTGGAAAAAAAAACCTCAAATTTTTGAAACTTTAGCCCGTGCCATCTTTTGCACGTTATTATAGCAGCCCATAAGGGCGCTAAAGGAGCAGGTTTGGGACCATTTCACGCTCGGATTCAGTCCACCATCGGCTAATAACGTCAAGAAGCCTTAAAATCTGAAAAAATACGAAACTATGGAAAAATCAAAATCGGGCAACTGATTTGGATTCTACGCTTCAACACGAATGCAACAGTGTGTGGAGCATCTAAAACGGACGAGGTAAACTCTGAAAAAGGGGAGTATGTACGCTCAAGCAATTTGACGAAACTGTTGGCAGGTTGAAAACAACATAAAATGCTCTTTAGGGGGGAGTAGTGGGTTGGAGGTTCTAATGAGAGATTACGCCCGGGTGGTATTACAAAGCGCCTAATGGCCTCCCCCTGCCTCGTATTACCACGCATTGTGGCCAAGCACATTGCATGATCTCGCAAAGGTCACAAAAGTCGAAATTCGAAACTTTGTGCTGGAACGGATCGACGAACGGCCTAAAGTGGCCAAATTGAAAAAAACCTCGAATTTTCGAAAGATTTGTCTGAGCCATATTTTGGCAACATGATTTGACGACAAAATGCGAGCTTTTGATCGGAGTACATTTTAGAAATTCAAACTTTTGTGCGGGAATGTGCGGGACGGGTCGACGAATGGCCTAAAGTGGCCAAATTGAAAAAAAACCTCGAATTTTCGAAAGATTTGTCCGAGCCATCGTTTTGAAAACATGATTTGATGGCAAAATGTGAGCTTTTGATCGGAGTACATTTTAGAAATTCGAAATTTTATGCGGGAATGTGCGGAACGGGTCGACGAATGGCCTAAAGTGGCCAAATAGAAAAAAAAAACCTCGAATTTTTGAAAGATTTGTCCGAGCCATCTTTTGGCAACATGATTTGACGGCAAAATGTGAGCTTTTGATCGGAGTTCATTTTAGAAATTCAAACTTTTGTGCTAGAATGTGCGTAACGAGTCGACGAATGGCCTAAAGTGGCCAAATTGAAAAAAAACCTCGAACATCTAAAACGGACGAGGGGAACTCTGAAAATGGGAAGTATGTACGCTCAAGCAATCTCAAGAAACTGCTGACAGGATGAAAACAGCATAAAAAGCTCTTTAGGGGGGAGTGGTGGGTTGGAAGTCCCAATAAGAAATTTCACCCATGTGGTAATACGAAGCGCCTAATGGCCTCCCCCTGCCTCGTACTACCATGATTGTCCTTTAGAATAGGCATATGAGTTCGCATGATGGATAGTAGACCCAAAGATAATTTTGGCTCGTATGCCGCCATTTCTTAGAACGAGGGGGCGGTTGGAAGTCGAAATCAGAAATTTCACCCAGATGGTAATACAAAGCGCCTCATGGCCTCCCCCGGTTTGTATTAGCATGATTGTTCTTTGGAATAAGCATATGAGTTCGCATGACGGATAGTTGACGCAAAGATAATTTTGGCTCGTGTGCCGCCATTTCTTAGGACGAGGGGGCGGTTAGAAGTCAGAATCAGAAATTTCACCCAGGTGGTAATACGATGCGCCTAATGGCCTCCCCCGATTTGTATTACCATGATTGTTCTTTGGAATAAGCATATGAGTTCGCATGACGGATATTTGACACAAAGATAATTTTGGCTCGTATGTCGCCATTTCTTAGGACGAGGGGGGCGGTTGGAAGTCGGAATCAAAAATTTCACCCAGTTGGGTAATACAAGGCACCTAATGGCCTCCCCCGGTTTGTATTACCATGATTGTTCTTTGGAATAGGCATATGAGTTCGCATGACGGATAGTTGACGCAAACTCTGAAAATGAGGAGTATGTACGCTCAAGCAATCTCAAAAAACTGCTGGCAGGATGAAAACAGCATAAAAAGCTCTTTACGGGGGAGTGGTGGGTTGGAAGTCCCAATAAGAAATTTCACCCATGTGTTAATACGAAGCGCCTAATGGGCTCCCCCTTCCTCGTACTACCACGATTGTCCTTTGGAATAGGCATGTGAGTTCGCATGACAGATAGTTGACGCAAAGATAATTTTGGCTCGTATGTCGCCATTTCTTAGGATGAGGAAGCGGTAAGAAGTTGGAATCAGAAATTTCACCCATGTGGTAATACGAAACGCCTAATGGCCTCCCCCTGCCTCGTATTACTACGAATGTCGTGAGTTCACGAACGATGGCCTTTTAGCCAGTGCTTTGTTGATTTGACTTCTACTT
>JAWWMW010094932.1:0-11416 GCA_035048345.1 Echeveria elegans
AACTTTCTCATGGAAAATCATTTTTCTTTAAAATTTTCTTTCCTCACTTTTTTTCCCGCAACCAAACGGGGCCTAAGAGAAAATTATTTTTCTTTAAATTTTAGTTTCCATACTTTTTTCCGCAACCAAACCAAACGGAGGCTTAGCAAATCTCATTTGTCTTCTCTTTGTCCAACGCAAACTTCTTCCAAGCAATAGTTATTTCTTTCTGACTTCAATATCATTCTTTTCCCTGTCAATCCTTTCCATTGCTTCACTAGCAACCAAGAATAGCTTCGCTTGAACTCTTTTTCCTGTCAATATCAATCCAGATGGGTATGTAAGGGGCCATACAATGTGGTATTTTACAATAGACGTGTGGATATCTGGTTAATTATTGCACAAAATAGATTTTTAGACTTTAGAGTTCTAAGAGGTTGAAAAATGGCGAGAATGCACCCGGAAGTTGAGAGTTTCTCCATATATTTACAGCGTTGGATTTGATTTATGAAGTCTTGGGTGGGTAAGTATCAGAATTGCAGAATGAAAATCTGAGAGAGAGAGGAAGGACATACAGGTTAGGGTTGTGAGTTATATGTGTTATGATAGCAATGAGTTAAAAGAATGAATCACCATTAGGAAAACACAGATGTTCTTTGAAACTTAATAAAACACATTACATAACACTTAACACATAAAAAGCACCCATAACTCGAGACAACCAGTCGTCATATAATCATCCTTAAATACAAGAATATTTAGCAAATCCGATTTGTCTTCTTTTTCTCCACAAACTTCTTCCAAGTTGCAGTTATGTCCCTCTGAACTTCAATATCACTCTTCTTCACACTCCCATCAGATGTTTTAATTTCTTCACTATCTTTCAATGATAGCTTTGCTTGAACTCTAGCCGGAAGAGTCTCAAGCTCATGCAAAACTTTTTCAATGTCTATAACCAAACGCTCAGCTAGAGTGCGAGAAAAGTCTTCTCTAATGACAACGCGCAAGACAGTGATGTGTTCTGCGTTGGGTGGCATGGTGTATGCTGGAACAATCCATCCGAAACGTCTAAGTGTCTCGGATATTTCAAACTCATTGTGGCGACTGTTGTCTTTCAGTGAGAATGCTACTAGAGGAACACCCTCGTCTTTTGACACTATGTTGAACTTTCCTGTTTTTTCAAGACCTTGTTTTAACACCTTTGCATTTTCTTGACAGTTCTGCATAATGTTCCTATAGCCCTGTGCATATCAAGTTCCAAATACTCATTAGTCATCATAATTTAGCTACAGAAAACTCCTGAATTTATCGACACATATCATTGAAATAACTTTGTAAATGTATGTACTTCACAGCCAAGGCGAATGAGCTGATAGTACTGTGCAATGATCTGGCTTGAACCTGCAACAGAACATCAAGACTTGAGTCAGTCCACGAGCGACTTAAACCAAAATTTTCTTGATATAAAAACTATAAGATAATCTTCGAACGACTTACCCTTGGAGAAGTTGAGAGTAAATGTGGGTTGATCAGTTCCAAGATAATTAATATGAAAAATAAGTTCGTCGGGCAAATCAGCTTTAGTCCTCCAGATGACCCAACCGATACCAGCGTACACAAGCCCGTACTTATGACCACTCACATTAATACTTTTCACCAAAGGCAACCTGAAGTCCCATTCCAACTCCGGATAAATAAAAGGTGCGATGAAGCCACCGCTCGCAGCATCCACATGAATAGGCGTGTCCCATCCTGTCTCCTTGTTTTTCTCGACCAACAAGTCATTAAGTCGTTTCACATCTTCAAACTCACCATTCAACGTCGAGCCCAAAATGGCCGCGACACATATTGTGTTCTCATCCACCATCTCAACTGCTTTCGTCGGGTCCATAACATAATACCCTTCACTCAGTTTCACTTCTTTCAACTCCACCTCAAAGTACCTCGCAAATTTCTCCCAACACACCTGCCATTTTTCACATCATTCAGTAACTTGAAATTCTAAGTAATATTTTCTAACCGAATTTGCGGAAAGTGTATAAACTTACTTGCACATTAGCACCGGTGACAATGTTGGGCTTGTCATAAGGCTTTCCAGCTGCTTTCATCTTGTTTTGCCAGTTTCTCTTGAATGCTAATCCTGCCAACATGATGGCTTCTGATGATCCGACGGTTCCGACCCCCACCGCCGGCTCGGACTCTCCCAGTGGAGCATTGAACAAATGTGCTATCATGTTAACGCACCGGTTCTGCAAAAAAAAAAAAATCAAAATTTCCACCAAACCATAAACTGTCAAAACGGTAAGTCGTTACATTGATCAAATTCAGAAATCGATCAATGAAGTAATAGTAATTTACGTAACAAACATTAGAAAAATATCAATAGTGTGCAACGTGATTATGTCATGTCGGCAGATACATCAAAATATCAAATGGATTTATTGAACATGAATATGATTGATGCTTTAAAGAATCAAATGCCTAGCTGTCAAGAAATATGATGCGGACATTTTTGTCATAAAGCAAACCGTGTCCACAAATTGAAAAAGGCAAATTCCCAAATGATAAAAGTTTTAAAAGCATTTCGTGTTTGTGACTTTTGACATTTTTATTATACCTTCATTGCCCTCATGTACCCATTTTGGCATATGAGCCGACAAGATGCTAATTCATCTCCCCCATCATATTAATCATTAATTAACACTTGGTTTGCTTTAAAACTTTCATTAGAGTGATTATTAAGTCTTGTTGCATCTAAAACTCATCATTCCCATCCCCTATGTAAAAATATTACTTAAGCTAAGTACACTTTGGTGGAATGGAATGAATTGAAATGTAATATGAATATGAACTGAATTCTATTCTAGATTCGTTCTTCTATTTCCATCCAAATCATTTCATTCAAGGGAAGTAGACTCAACAACCGTTTAGGAATTACGCATTCAAAAGTTGTATAAGTAAAAAATGATTTCCCCCAAAACTATCATTTCTTCCATTCATCCCAGGGGCATAAAGGTCATTTCGTCAGTTGGCACTTGGCACTTACCCATGCCCTGACTTTTCTAATTCTAATGAGATGTGATGATGCTTCATTCTTATAAGTCACAGATAATTAGTACAAAACTAACAAGAAAGTTGATTTAAGTTCCACCATTGATGCGGATAGAATTATCTATTTCGAAGCCATAATCGAGCACATAATCAAGGATTAAGAGAAAAAAAATGTAAAGGAACGAGAGCTAAACACACATCAAATCAAGAGTTATAATAACTTTAGTACCTGAAGTTCAGTGGTGACAGGGTATTCATCCATGTCAACATAGTTCTTATTAATAGAAGCCATGATAAGTTTATCGCACTCCGGCTCCATCCAAGTCGTCACGAATGAAGCCAAGTTCAGCCTAGGGTTCCCGTCAAGCATCAGTTCGTCGTTTATGATCTGATACGCTGCCTCTTTCGGGATCGAATTCTCCGCCATACGATACCTTAATTAAATCCAAAAAAAAAACACAAAATGAATCACACCATTTCTGATCATACGTACACATAAGATGCTTCTAGTATCAAAATGAAGTAAGGACCTGGGAAGTGCTGTCCGGACGTATCGAGAACCGAACGTCGAATGGACGGATGCTTCGGCGGAATCAGCGTATGTTTCGGAAAGCACCATTTTTTGCTAGCAAAGGAAGCTGATGCTAATTGAACAACAGAGAGGGAGGGGTGTCCTTTACTTAGGTCACTTGCGTTACTATATAGTATATATATACACCATTTTTGAAGTAAATAAATGGCTTCAAAAGATATTATTTAAACAAAAAGGGACCCCACCATGCAATAGCTCCATTATTCCATCTACCATTCTAGTATGATAATTGTATTTGTTTCAACCAGCCACCTGTCCCACCACATACTTTGGATTTCAAATATGGATTAGGAGTATCGCGTCACACTGTAAAGTGTCAACCAAAACTAAACAGCAAAATGCAGTGAACTAGTAGTACAAATGAAGATACCCTTATTTACTCGTCCAATGCTATTTGAACAGCTGTTGAAATCTATTGAACAAAGTATAAAAAGATAAGGTGGGCCGTTTTCTCTTCCGATTAGTATTACCGTCGATCACTGATAGCAAATTAATAGTTGTCTCCCCGTATAAATCTCTTATGAAGGAGATGTTTTTAATTTTGATGTCTTCAATTTAGACAATTTTAGTTTAACAGTCATTTATTGAAAAGTTTTTCTCACATCATTTTCGAAATCTCTTAAAAATTTATTTTTTTCTTCCATGTATTCATTCGATTCTCCTCAACCTTCTCAACGTTTTCCGATATTTTTTATTTATTTTTAATGATGGTCTGCGTAAATTTAAACTTAAAAACTTAATGGAAGGGACAAAAATGAAAGTCACTATGCAAACATTGCAAGACTACGTGAGAGAGCCGAATATATGGATATAGTTCATATAGAGTGATTTTTGAAGTTCGTGTATTAGTGTGAGCGATGTGTGATAAAAACGTTTCAGACAAAAAAGCGTTTTGGGTATTGACTTGTATTAATGGTAGATTGGTAATTATTTATAAATCGACAATTCATATTTGAGCCTTCGTCCTGCGATCATGTTCCTTTTCTATTATATAATAGACTAGTTGGTGACCCGTCGTCCCGACGAAATGTAGAGGAAAGCCGAAAACATGCTTTGTTATTTTTATCTATTGCTAAGGGCTTAATCCTCTCCTCTGTCAACGTTCCCTGCTGCTACCACCACCACCCCTACTCAAGTTCAAAGAAAATCATAAGCTTTTCTAACCAATAGATGCAGTTCAGCGCCTACTCCTTAAACTACATCACAGAAACATGAGCTAAATAAACAACTCACATTACCACACAATCATTAACCTTCAACACAAATTTGAAACCTCAATCTAAGCTAACATAACCAAAGCTGCACATGAATTCAAATTCTACGAAAAAAGAGGAAAAGTCCAAACGACACAAATAATTACCAAGGTGTAGCCATGAGACAAAACAAAGCTCCACAAATAATTACCACTTAATCTGAAGGCAAGCCTTTGAATTGCATCTATCAAACCTCTAAAATTACACAGATACATCAGTGGTGAGAGATGCAAGTAAAACTCACCCGAAACCTCGTAGAATCCTCAGTGTCTCCACTCCCTCAACCTCCCATGTCACGCTTGATCAAAACAGAATTCACCTATCTTAATAAGACGGAAAAAAATCTCCATGAATTTCATCAGCAATCAATCACCAGGCAATCAATATTCAGTCCAGCACCTAGTCAAGTAGTCATAACCTTTGCAAATCGCTCAGCTTCTCCCTCTTGGACACTCTGAATATATGAACTGTTTCAGCAGTATAATTTGAATGGTTCTTGTAGCTTATCTTGATCCACCATCAGCTTCTACGAAATGAGCACACACACAAAAATGAAAAAAAGAGAGAGAATATATAAGTAAATGAATCATGGGAGTTGAGAAGAATGTGACCAACTGAGCTGCAAAAATCAAAATGATTCTTCAAACCAACAAACTGATTTTCAAATCAATCAAAACAGAATTGGAGACTCTCCAATAACACAGACAATCCTCAGCCACTACTCTCCACATCCGCAACTTGAGATGATGATGAAAGCTGACCGGAATAAAAAAACAGCAGCGGAGGAGAGTGAAGATTGGGAATAATCAATATCTTTACCCAAACATCAAATTCTTAAAATCTTGTTCCCGAAAACCTTGAAACATTTCCTTAGGATCGCTAGCCATTGCGTTCGGATGGCAGACGGTGACCTATCCGAAGAAGCAACAGAAGAACGTATCGCCGAAGACGGCGGTTCAAGCCAACGGAGTTGTTGGTGGTGATAAGGTGAAGGTGAGGAGGAATCGGTTGTTGGAAACAAAGAGGGAGTCGATCGGTTCGGATTCAGATGTGAAAGGAGGACGAATCGAGGATCGGAGAGTGAACGCGATGAGGATAGTGATGAGGAGATTGGGAAAGTAGGTTTTAGGTTTAGTTCAGTTGGAACTATTTTAGGTTTAGTTTTAGTTTGCTTAGTTGGAAATAGCTTTTAGCAACGAAAATAATAGAAATAAGGTTAAAAAAAGTGATCGCTAAATGTGTGGTGCATTTTTTAGTTAGATATTCTTTTATATGTATAGATAAGGCATGAACATCATATTTAGTAAATACCTTCCTTAGGATTTCATCAGATAGACCAAATTCATGATCTTTTTCTTGTTAGCATTTTGGTCATCACTCCATTCCTCCACATACTCTATAACAATGTCACACTCGTTGTGCGAAATCAAAGCCATCATACTGAGTTTCACACCAGGAAATCATCATTTTTATCACTATCAATCAGGGGCAGGGCTAGAAATTTTTTGACGTGGGGGCGGATATATACGGGATTCGGGGGGAGCGCTTCCGATTTTTTTTATCGGACAAGCTAATAGATGATTCATGTCCATACAAATTAAGGAAATAAGGAAAATATCATATAATTTAAATACGAATTATCCCTATCGGTTCAACAAAAGCTAATAGACGACGTTGTTTTGTTACCAAAATTTGAGATTTTTTTTAAAAAAGAGTAGCTAATTAGGATCGGAGAAGACGGACAGAGCGAATCCCCTTCATTTTTTCGCCGATCGGGCGATGAGTAACAGAGAGAAGGTTTTGCTCCACTGAACTATGAATCAAGTAAACACCATCAATTAAACATAATAATCGGATGCTCGTTGTAACAAATTGGGATGGGAATGCTGCTTTGTGCTTGTCCGCGACATTTAAAAGAGGAATGGACCAAGGCCCAAAATTGAAAATGGCAAAAGGTAAGAGCAGGTGGGTTCTTTTGAAAGGGATGGAGACGTCGCCGTTTTTGACCATCTTCTTCATCAACTTTAAAACATGAGAATTGAGATTAGGTTTGCAGAGAACGAACTCCGGAATTGAGAAGCCAGTGTGAACGAACGAGCAATTGAGGACGCGTGAGCCTTCGTGTTGGTGTTGTAAGTGAGTTGACTGAAGAATCGACGAAGCTGAGTGTCGCCTCTGCTCATACCACGTATACTACAGTTTTTTTTTGTCACGGTGGGATCGGTCAACCCGACCCCACCTAGCTCCGCCCCTGCTATCAACCATTGTTGGAGTCATACCTTGCAAAACAAGACAACACAAGTAGTGGATGGTACGTTACACAAATAAAATCAGTAACTAAGAACGGATCAACTCCGAGCTTGGATACCATTTTTGCTCTTTGATCGGATCATTGTGAATTATTAAACCCTAGTCCCTAAGTTTGAAATTTGGAAACGAAAAAGGAAACGATAACAACCAGATATTTTTGTTTCCCGAGGTTATATGATCCAATGGATCTTAACTCCTGGTTGAGCAATAGCTGCGCTCAAATTGCACTAGAACTCTGCCGAAATTTCATCGGACAAACCAAGCGGACAACACAAGAAGTCAAGAACTGAACGTTATCAGTTATCCTCAAATAGCTATTCAAACTACAACAACTGACAATCCTTTCACAATCGAAAATACCATGACCATGAATTGAAGCTTTGATTTCAGAGAGCGTCGGGAGCAGAGTGAGCAAAAACTGAACCCTAGACTTGCGTCGATCCCTTTTTCATCTGTTTTTAGATTCAATCTCGTCCGTCGGTTTATCTTAATCATGACCGTTCAACTCCATTCAAAACGAGTGACTTCACGCTTCGCTGGAACGTCGTCGTCAGCCTTTCATTAGCAACGACTCCGTAAACAACCTGTGATTCGTCGAAACGAAGACTTTAAGATCGATACGACGTCACTTCAGGAATTTCACTACTGATAAAATTTTGATTGACGTTAATCATTAGTAAATCCTTCCGTAAGCTTAGCATTCTTGTTAAATTTATCTTTAACGCATAATACTATAATAACAATAGTTAATAGAGTGACGGACACCGACCGTTCTATGTGTACTGAATGTCAAATCACAATATTCCCCTTAAATCTGCGTTGAAGTTTATAAATAGGAAAGGTCTTTTGGTACATATGTTGTCAAATTACAAAAAACACAACAGCATTTATGTTTTTTTTTTGTCAACAATGAACAGATTTTTCATAAAAATATCATAATGATTGGTGCCTTCAACTTTATCCTTGCGAATAATAATTATATCGGAAAAAATTAAATGATATATCAATATTGATTAATAAGCCAGTAAAACAAGAATCACAACATTAAAAAGAAACTTAGTCGGATACTCTCATTTAATTTTCACAATTTCCTACTCATCGCCATAAAGCTCTTTTAATTTTGACAGTTTTCTATGAGTGCGGGCTCACAAAAGGATAGTACGTTGATGAGATAATCCGACCAGCATGACATAACGATCATGTGTGACTTTATACAAGCCAGCAATATACGAAGTCGAATTGGTGGAGTAGAAATAAGAATGATTTGCACAAATTCATGGGATATATATATATATATATATGCATGGACTACCAAGAGTAGGGTGGTGGTAATTAGTGAGATACATCTTGTCACTTCTTACACTTCATATCTCTCTTGTGTAATGAATTCTACGCGGTTTATTTGTTATTCCTTAATGAAAGCGAAAGCAATACTCGCATACTTATAGTCTATAAAGATCAATCCATAGGGAGGTTCACTTGTTATTTTGAAATTGATTGATCAGCAGAAAGACTTGCTAAAATGGACTCGTAGACTTACTAAGTACGTCAGTGACGGATCCTGGATAAATGTATTGACCAAACGCAAGGACCTTCCACTCAAAAGAGATTTGAGCAAGACGCAATAAAATCATTTTTTATTCTTATTTGTTCGATAATGGGTGACACGGGTACAAAAATTTGTACAAGACATAATAACATCTAGTACCTACAGATAAAATCAAACACGAATCGCACTGGACACCAATACCCAACAAAGAAGCAAGCAAATATATGCATTGCTAATTAACATAACCCTTAAAACTCTAAAAATAAAAACAATCACTCTCTTCCCTCATTAATAGGATGAAATATAAACGAACGACACCATTAAAGCGGAAAAGCAACAACCTACGTCCCTCTCACTTCGGCAACTCTTCGACTACTCCGATCGCTCCAAGGCCAAGGACTCCCACGCTGTCAACAACCGACGACCACCATTCCAAATCATCTATTTCAGATCGAGCCAACAACCTTGCTGGTGCAAACAAATCAGCCACAAACACGTCGACACCCTCTTGTATCCTCAAACCCATTCACACCACGACGTCGTCGACGACAGCCTCTCAGACTGTGCAACAACACGAGTTCCCTGTTCCATCGGGACGTCTGCGACGGACCATTACACCTCGACGGATGGTTCATGGACGGCAGGGCCTTTTCAGACTGGCCACATATGACCACACAAGCATTTCGAAGGGAACAACTGCTTCAGATCGCCTACAGTCATGCTGGTGCCAACAAAGCAGCCACAAACACACTGACACCCACTTGTATTCTCAGAACCATTCTCACCATGTCGTAGGCAACATTCGTAAGAGTCGCTGCATGCCGACAACAACAGGTTCAGCGGACCGTGCAACCAACATTAGTCCACGATTCCACGTTTCAAGCGGGGCAACTGTGGTGAATGTGTAAGCTTCGGCGGAGGACAAAACTGACGGCTAAACTACCGTGCGACACAAAATAGCCATAAAATAACCATAAAATAGAAGACTCTCATAAGTATGAAATTCAAAAAAAATACAAAAAATTCACCAAAGACGAATCTTATGAAGAAATACATGTGGAAAGCAAGAGAAACTGCAGAAACTCCTAAGGATAGAGGAAGAAAAACTATCGTCCATAGAGGAGAGACTCTTCCTCCACCTTAGAATGTGGCGGCTGTTGTTATGATTTTCAAGGGAGAGAAGTTTGCGTTTCATTAAACAAAGAAAAAAAGACGAATGATATTATGATACTGATCAAAAAATCATTGTTTTATTCGAATAAAGAAGAATTCTGAAAAAGCAACACAATATTGTCAACAAAAAAACGCTTCGAAAATGAGGCATCGTTGGTCCATGCGCCATTAACGGCCCGTTTCATGATAATATTGGGCTTTAGAGGCATCGCCATGAATTCCTATTGGCCTCATTTTCAAAGTATAAACATTTTTCAAACCCTAATCTCCACTCCATCGTCGCAGCAGCTGCAGGTGAGTCCGAAACCCTAATCTTACCGCCAACGAACCGCTCTTTTTATATTCCAGGTTCATTCTCATTATTCACATCTCCGTTATTTCCTTTCTCAGGTCGGTTTGACTCATCAGGCGCGTTGCGATGTTGTTTTGAACTTGAAATTAATTGCTTCATTTAGTGTTTGTCTCGTCTCAGAATTTGATAATGCTACTCTTTGATATGATGGATTAGACACCACCAGATTTCTGTGCATTGGCTCTATTATTATATCTGTTTTTACTGATTAAGTTTGAGAGTTATTTTGCTATTAACTTGAATAATATTTGATGTGCTGATTAGTGGTGTAATCTAGTTACTGATGCTTTGTTTATAGCGATAGTTTAGTGATGGTGTATGGTAGCTGATATTGGTGTATGTGATGTGCAGGGCTATGGCACAGAAACAACCGAACACCGGTCTCTTTGTAGGTCTGAACAAGGGGCATATTGTCACCAAGAAGGAGTTGGCTCCACGCCCTTCTGACAGAAAAGGGGTTAGTCACTTGTTCATATTTGTTGTTAGTTTACAGTGTTATGATTTACCATGCCACACTCTTTTAGCAATTTCAGCGGTTTTGTTATGAAGCTTATTTTATGATGTTGGTGTTCAGAAAACCAGCAAGAGGGTACACTTCGTTAGGAGTCTCATCAGGGAGGTTGCAGGATTTGCTCCGTATGAGAAGAGAATCACTGAGCTTCTCAAGGTCGGAAAGGACAAGCGGGCTTTGAAGGTGGCCAAGAGGAAGTTGGGAACTCACAAGAGAGCCAAGCGAAAGAGAGAGGAGATGTCTAGTGTCCTGCGCAAGATGAGGTATCCTTTTTGTGTTCAACATTTCTTCACTGAACAAGTTACCACATTAGAATGTGTAAGTGTTTTTAAATATTTATTATTAGCATGTTTTGTATGCTAATTGTTTGGTGTCTTCCTAGGGCTGCCGGTGGTGGTGAGAAAAAGAAGTAAGCTGCCTTTGGAGGGGGGAAGTCTTCAACCAGGAACTTTCTCCAACTTAAGTGCACCGTGGCATTAAGAACTAGTTTATGCTCTGTCAAACAAGCTCAGATTTCTTTTCAATTGAAAAACTTAGTGTTCTTTTTTTCACAAGTTATTGTCATAGCACTCTCATTAACTTAAGCATACTGTGGGAATTGAGAACTGCTGTAGTTGATGCTATCTTGCTTATGCACCAGAGAAAA
>JAWWMW010094943.1:0-11415 GCA_035048345.1 Echeveria elegans
TCTTTTCGATTAGCATGATGTTGTCTCTTCAAACATATTTTTTTTACAGTCAAAATGAGAAGAATACTCATTAAAAACGTCGAACAAGCTATTAAAGATTAATGTAAATATTGTGTTTCCATATTTGGCCTTTTTAATTTAAAAATTATTTAATAATGTGATTTAATCTGGAACGTAGGATGAATCAATGAATAAACATGATCTTTTTATACTTTTTATTTTAAACATCCTTTTTATTTGATCCACTCCCATTAATTAATTACATCTATTCTTATAAAAGAATTGAGAAAATGATGTACAATCAAATAAAAAATGACGAAATTAAATAAAAAAATGACGAAATTATCTTTCATTAAATAAAAAAAATGACTAGACTATTCACTACCCATCTCTTCACCATTAATCACAAATATATCATTAAAATTAAAGATAACGAGTCCGGTCCGGGCCATTAAATAAAAATGAAAATAGTAAAAAATTAAAAATTAACATTAAAAATTAAAATTAAACGGAAAATATTTAGCATTTTTAGATAAATTAAATGGAGATACGAAATAAAATTCCATCGGGACGACGGAAGCGCATCTAATATTTATTTATATAAAACAGTTTGATGTGGAAATTCGTTTGTTGTTTCGCCATCCTGAATTATGACACGATATAAAGAATATCACACTCTTTTGGATCGAAATTTAATCATTAATGAACAAATGATATACCATGAAGCTCCATAGAGATTCACGTTGAGAAATTCATACATATACAACAGACTTTGGTATTTTGGACTGCCGCTACGTACACATTAGGCCTCTGTTCGCAATCCAGTCTGAGCCCAATGCAGCATAGCCACCAGCAATATCAGTCACGCCAACAAATCCATGCAAGACCAGAGATGAGGTAAAAAAGTAACTGTGAAGGTAAGTTGCCACTCAAGGGGTGTTGCATGCGCAACAGACGGGCACTCAAGGGTTGTTGCGCAATAAAACAAATTAGACCTTAGTTGTTTAGGGGCGTGTTGGGAACGTATTATTTGTCCGTTGGTTGAAAAGCTGATTCAAAGAATTACAACCTCTATTTTACGTCGAATTCAGATTTTGAATCGAAGAGTGCTGAAAACGAAATATAAATTTCGGTGCTGCTAATCGCAACGCAGCACCGGATCAGGATCCACAAAAAATGTGAATTAATTTGAATGTTTTTAGCGGACAATAAGCATGGGACGAGCAAAAGAAACGCTGTAACTTTGGTTTTGCTCTCCATAGATTGCTTGATGATGTTGTTTACAAGTTTAAATTCAGCATTGATGTTTAAAATTTAAAAAGCACGCTATAACTTTTGTATATATAAATAACCAAAGATATTCTGATTTTCGATAATTTAAAATCATTTTATGTGGTTAAATTATATGTCTTTTAATTGTTTAGTTATGAAGAACATACTATAATGTATATTTTACTTAACGTGATAATGGTTTTACAAAGCAAGTAAAAATTACAGTATGTGTTTAGTACAATTCATAATTTTCCTAGTTTTGGTCACTTGATGTTTTTTTTTTCGATAATGGGTTGCACGGGTATAAAATATTGTACAAGATATCAATTCATCTAGTACCTAAAATCTAAATAAAGCTCAGTCACATATGACCACCAATACCCAAACAAGAAAATTATATGCAAAAAGCATGTATTTTCTTTATAAAACAGCCCATTCACACGCCTTGGAGGCAGCTCCATGACGATTCAAAACTCTATGCGAAACCATCAATGCTAACACAACCAGCCGTTCGTCCTCCTTCCAAGGCACACTAATGATGCATCAATAAATGTCACGGGACTGAAGACATTTCGACTTCAGCCACCGCGTCTATCGCTCATCGCCATTTTTGCAACAACGCCGCCTTGAATCTCTGAACGCTGCCCACTGTTCCGACCTCCCGGAGCCGACGCACACCAAAACACACAATTGAAAAATCCTGGCACCTGCACCCATACCTCGTCATCCACGTGAACTGCCACGACATCGTTGAATTTAAAACACATCAGCACCATCGAGCGCAGAGGCTCCTCCACGCCTGCACCTCAGGGACAACTGCAATGTATACTTCCAAACACGGCGAAAGGATTGACAGGCCGCGCATCACCGATGTGACTACGGCCATAGGCGGATGATTCAAAAAAAAACTTCATTCCTCAGACATGTCGACGACGTCGGCTCCCTAATGACACCATTATGGAGAACCAGCAAGCAAATGGAAACAGAACTGGATTCGACACTTTGACATCAGCGGAGAGCACTCCATCGCCAACATGGTAGGTCGCGGAGATGGAAACAAACTCGCCAGTAGACGGCTCGAAGCCCGGAATGAAAGTACCAAGCCCCGATCCTCGATTCAAGCGGCGCAACTGCAGAGGAAACTTAATGTGTCGGCGGAAGACATGATGGACGGCTACATCAACGTTTGACACACACACAAAAAAATAGACACAGCTCTCATAGATTTGAAGCCTAGAGAAAATACACAACTTCTCATAAGGATAAATCCCTAGAGAAAAATACACAACTTCTCATGGGGATGAAATCCCTAGAGAAAAATACACAAGTTTTCATAGAGATGAAATCCCTGGAGAAAAATATTCAAACTCAATACATGTGGAAAAGAAAACCAGGAAAAACTACATCAAGCTCCTAGGGGTAGAGGAAAATAGCCACCCTCCATCGAGGTGAGGGACTCCTCCACCCCGAAAGAGCGATTTGGTTAAAACCTAAGCTGTTTTCTATTCTGGAAACAAAAAATGAAATATTTTACTATTTTTTGGAATCTATTTATTTTAAAACAAGTGTAAGTACCCGTTATCCCGACGGTTTCAGATCAGTACCATCCTAGAAGACTTCTTTCTCCTGCAAAATCCTCCATTCACACCTTCGCAACACTCAAACTATACAAAAAAATTGGTCAAATATCCTATCAAATAAGATCAAATACGGGTAAATATGATCAAATATGTGGTTGATGGCATGGTTTGTAATAAGTGATAAAAAGTGGGGGCTAGAGGTGACAAAATGTATTGATTAGTTGAATTTTTAATGAATTAAATGGTCCAATCTATTTAATACATGTAAATGGATTAAAGAGATTTAAAAAGATTGAGTTGAATTCATTTAATCCATTGAATTTTATTAATCCATTTAGTCCATTGGATTAGTTTGTCACCTCTAGCGGGGGCATTTTATATTTGAGCCTTCGTTCACTAATTTATCTTTTAGTGAGTCTATTATATTATATTACAGACTAGCAGTGCACCCGTCGTCCTCCATTCGTTTTTCATCAAGTTTTCACATGTTTTCCACTTCACTTTTTTCATTTAATTACAGTTTCGTGAATTGTTTTCATGTTTTAAATTTTTTGAATATATTTGTTTTTTATTTAGTTTAAACGTGATTTCTTCTTATTTTTGTGAATTCCTTTTTAACTTTGGTAACCACAGTAGTTTATTTATTATTATAAGCTTAAATGTAAACTCTGTTTCTTTTTATTTAATAATGTGATTTATTTTTTATTTTTTGGTAACTACAAAATTTTATTTATTATTATTATCTTTTATT
Organism: Echeveria elegans; assembly: GCA_035048345.1. Taxonomy (NCBI): domain Eukaryota; kingdom Viridiplantae; phylum Streptophyta; class Magnoliopsida; order Saxifragales; family Crassulaceae; genus Echeveria; species Echeveria elegans. The sequence goes on from JAWWMW010094943.1 coordinate 3,604, forward strand.
TTTTATTAAATTGTTTGACTATGGCGGACAAATTCTATTCTATTATATATATACTAGTCGCAAGCCCGTCGTCCCGACGGAAATTGTTTCTGTTAAATTTAAAAATATTATTTCCTGCACAATTTTTACATTTTTTTAAAATTTACACATTTTTAAATTTTTTAAAATTTACATATTTTTATAAAATTTTTATTTTTATTTTTATTTATTTATTTTTATTTTAAATTTTTATTTCTAGTTAGGCAGCATAGTATAATCATAACTATGCACCGATTTTTAAGAAACCGATGCATAGTATAATCAGGTGCATAGTGTTCATAACTATGCACCGGTATTAATTAAACTGGTGCATAGTTAGCATAGTATAATCATAACTATGCACCGGTTTCTTAATTTTAAATTTTTTTGGTGTCCAAATTATATAAATTTAATCTCTATTTATAGATCTCGAAAAATAAAAATACTGATATAATTTTTATAAATTAATTTTTTTGTACTAATGGATTTAAATAACAATTTAAAATTTATAAAACATGCACATGCCCATGTGTACTCGTGGGACCCACAGGTGAGAGGGGAAGGTGAGGTGAGGTTGGAATTGGTTTAGGATGAATTTAGTTAGGTTTCGTTGCTAAATTAGGGAATCTAGTTACATTTCGTCGCTAAATGTGTGGTTCACGTAGTTAGATATTCTATTATATATATAGATTTGAAATAGTTCGCTTGTTATTCTAGTCTATGCTGGTTGCGCGTCCTTCAAATTTATTTATTTTGAAGAATATCACAGCTTGCAATGTTTAACTTATGTATCTCAAATTGCAAGATTTTCATCGACGTCCACGACATACTCAAATTGCAAGATTGTAGTCTGAAACACAAAAGAGACAATATGACAAATCACACCTATAAATATCTATAAAGAAAAGGAACATGTTGGCAAATTATAAAATTAACGTATGATTGGGGCTTTGTCATCAAAATATGCAACAATGTCCACAGAACAGACCACAATGCCAGCCTAGACATGCTCCCTATAGATGTCGTATATATACCGTCAGAAAGCTCCAGTCTATCACAAACCCACCAAGATTCGAAACCAGTGGACTTAGATTCAGTTTTTCAAAATCTTACTGATATCGTTACGTTGCGTTAGAGCAATGGCGGGGGAAGTATCAAGTAAGATCAATAAGCTTACCTTCAAGATTTCACCTACGAATGTAAGAATTGAACAAGAAATCAACGGCCTTAAATCATGGGAGGGCTCTAGTGTAAATGAAGTATGCTATCTTTAAGAAGGACAAGAGGAAGCGTATGGGTGCTCTGACGAGCTAGTTAACATGCAGTCAGGCTGCAATCAATAATTACGAAAATGGGGACTGGGTGAGTGACTTGTTTGATGGATCTGCAAAGGTTTTAGATGTTTGAAGTACCTCAAGAGAAACCATGTTGATGGTTAAGGGACATGTTCATGGTATTCAATCTTCTTTACGAAGAAAAAAGGATGATTCAAGCGTCCAAAGGAGCGTATCTGAATACTTGAGCTTCAGGAAAGCATATGTCTAAAAATGCTTTGAAAAAGATTGCTGTTTTGAACCAAGTCAATCATGTTTTAACATCAACTAATCTAGATGAAAACAGCTCAAGACTGATCGAAGTTCTCAAAGATGTCACTGCAATGACTACTTCCATCTTTGAATCCCTTTTGACATCTTTGAATCCCTCTTGACATTTCTCGCATCCTCTTCAAGCGCGAAGGTGACTAAATGGTAGTCAAGAAACTGATGAATAAAAGGGTAGTAGCGCAACACGATAGAGTTCCGAATGAGTTTGCAAGTGTAGATGCTGTCATATGCAAGGCTAGTTCTAGTCACCAGTTGCTCACATTGAACAGACAAGTGGTGCTCGAAAGACTAGAAACCTTAGAAAACTGCATTGGAGCCATCGAGGCTCGTCTTGAGTGCATATTTAATGCTTGGTCAAATTAAGAGTCTCTCTATTAAACAGGATTTCCTGTTAGAGACATGTCCATCATTGAGCATCCATAAATTAGTGGATTGGTTCAAACATTTTTGTGTAGATATTTAAGAACATAATCAATAGATATATGGATTATTGAGGCCAGTGCTAACAAAATCGAATCAGCTAAATTGATCAAAAAAGATGAAGAAAAAGACTTGAGGTACTTTGATTAAAATGACTTTAAAAAAAATATATATATAGTCCTTCGTCGTCCAAAGACCAAGACTCGAGCCCTCTTGGTGCTAAGACCAAGAATATAACCATTAGACTACCACATCTTCCGCTGATTAAAAGGACTTCGTTGATGTTTTTGAAGGTCTTACATAAAAAAAATGATAAGTAAATCATTTATAAATAACTAGAAACTTATGAATGTGAAGTGTAGCATTTTCCTGAATGTATTATGTACTCGCTCTTATTTCATCAATATCTAACGCTGCCGATTAAGGAGGACTAATGTTACGACACTCAGCCTGCATTAAATCAATCAGTGATTATGCTGCCAGGAGTTAGGACTGTTGAGAAAAACTCACTTGAAAATGGAGAACTTTTATTATGGAGAAAAACTCTTACAAGACTCACTCTCTTTATGTGGAGAACTCTCTCAATTTTTTGATGCTACAACACACTACTTCTACTCCTATTTATACTAGTTCCATCCTCAAATGGATGACTAGGATTTATTTAATCCTATGGTTACAAATTAACTATCTAGAACTATCTACAAAAAATATCTTCTTCTAGTTTCCATACTCTTCCACACACTTCCTTGTTCCTTGCTTCCACACCCTTCTATAATCTTCCTCTTCTTGGGCTTAGATTTTATTCTTCATTTTGTCAATTAATTAATTTGAGTTGGGCTACTAGGCATTAATGTTAATAATACAAGGGAATAAATCTGATTTTATACCTTTGGAGAATCTAGAATGGACAAGCTAAACTAAAAGAATAAGTTTGCTTGAAGGAATTAACTGCCTAAAGCAAACTAGGATGGATGAATGGAGCAGGATGTACTTGAATTGTGTAGGCAAATACTCAAGTACATTTGAACGTGAGTAGAATGCCTAGAACCAAGATTTAGACAAGAATGAGTAGAGAATAATGAAAACTAAACTAAGAAGAAAAATGAATAAAACATGTTTTTATTATAAAAAATGAGGAATGTTTACTTGCATGATGGATGATACAATTGATTGGCAAAGGCCCTTTTTATACTGTTCAACAGGTGAGGAATTCGTGCAGGCTAGGAAAATTGATTACAAATTTGCTTTTCCAGTGCATTCTTCAGAATGTCTGCACGCAATTAATCTGCATGATTGTCGCGATCTAGTGTCTTTTCACCGTCGCGATCCTCATGTGTCTCGCAGCTCCTTACTTATTTTTGACTCGCGACATCTATATTTTTTGAATTAAAATATTTTGATCCCCTTCCTCTTCGAATTAGCTACAAGCCTAGACTACAAAGTTGTTGTTATTGTCTAGATCTTCAAAATGAGCTATTGCACTCTCCAAACTGATCAGAAACGTGCTATTCATGATTTTTGGGAGAAAGATTTTTATGTTTCTTCTTGCGGTTTCTACTATTGTCGCAACCCAAACTGGTTCTTGATCTCACGATCTAAATGTGTCATGTGAGCCATTATTCATTATTCTGTCTTGATGAATGAAAATTTGTTACATTTTAATCGTCGTGTAATCTCGCGACCAATGCCTGCTCCTTCATCTAGCGAGCTTACTTGACCTCGCGAGTTCTTAGACTGTCACCGCTCGCGACTTATATGGAGTAATCATTACATTAATTTATGATTTTCCTTATTCTTGGTTCAATTCCTAATTTCTGGTTCACTTCTTTTGTTTGAGCGAGACTTGTTGTGGGACATGCAATTTTTATGGTTTAAAAAAGACTTTTTATGGCACTTTCATTTTTAGCAAGATATTAATCACCTGGAATATAAATATACCACAAAAAGCGCAAATTTGGACATAAAATATCCATAAACAAGCTTAATTAAGGGGTAAAAGTATTCCTACATTTATGGTTTATCATTCCCGCTAGAGACACAATCTACGTACACGTGCTAAAGTAATACATTATATGTTCTATTGAGACAGCCCCCTAATTTAATGGTTCTTTCCACTATTAACCGCTAGTTATCAAGTAGATTTAACACTTACTGGATTTAAGTACCACAATACTTCCACAGCTAAACTTAATTACTATGAAAAAATAATTGAGTGTCATGCAATTAACTACAAGATACTTCCACCACTAAGCTACGCTAAATTGACAGTCAACACATGCAATTGAGACAAGAACAGGAACAAATCAGTAGATAAAAATATAAATTCATATATCTCATGCTAATATGTTGCAACACAAATTCTCAAATTGGGTAGGGTTTAGTTACATATAGGAGACATAAAAAGTAAAAAATAGTTAATCAGACTGATGAAATAATTATGTCAGTGTGAAGAATGATCATCAGAGTCTTCCGAAACCCAAATTGGGGTCTCCAAGCGCTTTCTGTGTTCCCTGATGATTCTTAAGTCCTAAGACCCATCTTGGTATTTATAGAAGTGAAATCCTTCAAAATAGGAAAATGGAGCAATTTTGGAAGCTAGAACGCGTAATTGACGTCATAATCAACGTACACAGACTATACTAAAATTATGCACACAGACTCTATTGAATTTAGTGATAAATCCTTAAAACTCAACGTCCAGTAATTCTTAAGACACCGCGTACAACACTGACCGCTTCTTCCTACTTAGTTTTAAACTTCTGACACTTTGAATCTTAATTTAATGTAAACTAAAGATTTGTAGTTCTTTGAGTCTACTTTCCAACTCTATATAGCTCATTTTTATTAGATAATGAGTTCCTAGCAAGCTCACGAAGCAGAAAATGTCAAATCTACATTTTCAGTGAAATACTCCGTAAGATCTAATGTTTACTTGTTTGCTTCCTAAGCGCTCTTCGTAAATTTGCGATACGAAACACTACCAAAAAGTAATATATCTCATACAAATGTGACCAAATCATTGGAATAACTTACTCGGTGGAGTGTATCACATGCATACCTTAAGAGTCATTGCATGTGATAAGGCTAACACATGCTTGAGACTAGATATATGATCGTCATCGGTTATGATCACAAGAAAGTTTGTTGCCACAAGTATACTTCTTGAGATACTCTGCTCCAAAAGTTCTTGCACCTAGTATTGCATTGTGGATTGAACAACTTGTCTTTGCTTCAAAGGTTGTTGCACCAGTTGTTGTTTGTGCAATCAACATGACTTAGCTCTACAGGTTGTTCGACTATTGTTTCTCTCTAAAGGTTGTTGCACCAGTTGTTGTATGTCTGCAATAAACTTGTCTTTCCTTCAATGAATGTTGGTTTGTTAAGGGCACATTCTGCTTCATAAGTTGTTGTACTGGTTGTAGAATTCGTGCATTGAACAACTTACTTCATTGAAGGTTTGTCATGGCTGCTTCAACAATTGTTGCACCTGTTGCAAAGCAAACTTTTTTGTCGGACAGTGAATGATGAATGAAAATTAGGGTTTTCCCTTTGTCTTCCAAGTTCTAGTATTTCTACAAAAATCAAGGTTTCTTGAAGTCAAATTCTCGGTATTATGTGGAATCAACGAGTCTTTGAAATATATCATGTCAATTCCTTGGTAATCATTGGAATCAACAAGTAATTGATTTGTATTTTATTTATTGCCCGTCGTGCTGCATCATATTAGTCTTTTAATTAGTTAGGATTATATTTTGTTTTGGGATTTCATCATATTGCTTTTATTTAAGCATACTTTTGATATTTTGTATGATAGTTTTAGATGAATTAATAAAATTAGGTTTTCCATTCATCATTCAAGTTTTTGATATTTTTGTGGAGATCAAAGAATCTTGATGTCAAATTCTAAGAATTATTTGGAATCAACGAGTAATTGATATTTATCTTTTATTTTGCGTACCACGCGCTACATCAGTTAGTATCAGGGTTCCTGAGACAATGTCGCCTCGACTACGATCGAGACCTACCACAGATGTTGTCCTGGAGGTTGCCGACCTGCGACGTAATATCCATGATCTACAAAAGCGTATCCTCTCCAAACATAAAGGAGCTGCTAAGACAACCAGGTGTTATACTGATTTGGAAGGACGTGCGACTGAGTTACGAAGAAATATTAAAATGCAGGCCCCACGAGTGGATGAGTTCAATGTGAGTTGTTATTATCACAATCGATGTGAAAAATCCTTTCGAGTTTGATCAATATCCTCATTTAGAAGAGTGTTGTTGGGAACATGACTTCTAAGTGGAAAGTCTGGAATTCGATGGCGCTTTTCTTAGTGATGGTCTTGACACTCTTTTTAATACGCATGATCTCTTTATTGATGGTCCTACGGTTGATCTTCCTCCAAGTTTAGATAATCCTATTTATGATGTTTACAATGATGTTGAGACATATCTTACTCTTAGTTTTGATGCTCTTGATCGGTGTTAAAATGGTCTAATATTTATACAATTATTCGCTTGTATTCTTCACTTATATCATTTAAAAAGTGGTCATATTCTACACTCATGTTGGTTTTTCAGGCTTAAAGTACAATTTACGTTGATTATAGAAGTTTGAAGCAAAACATAGCAAAGATGGAGATTATTTGAGTAAAATCGGCTAGATTTCAACCTCTAGAGCTTTGGAAGCTTCCACAAAGAGCATACGTTGTCCGGTTGAGGTGAAACAAAGTGCGTTGGAAAGCTAACGCAAAGATCTACAACTTTGATGTTGACCACAAAGACTAACTCTGATGTTAGGTCACTCCGATCAAGCCAAATATATCTCGATCGAATAAATTCCTGAGATGCACTTGCTCGATCGAGTATTACCCCTTACTCGACCGAGTAAGACCCAGATAAAAAATGGCAGTTTTGACCTTTTTAGCTTTGGAAAATTCCACAAAAAACGTCTGTTATGCGACCGAGATGAAACAAATTGCATTGGAAAGAAGACTCAAAGAAGTACAAGTTTCATGTTTACACCAGGGAGCGATTCCAACGTTAAGGGATCTTTTCGAATGAACCAAGAAGCTCGACTGAACCAAACCAAGAATTAAATCTAATTTTTGTCACACCAAAAATCAGACAGATATTTTTGAGCTACATGAAATGAAAAGCTAAGAGCATTTGCGCTTTATGAGGAGGATTCAATTGGTGCAATAAAACAAGAATGAGAAGGTTGGAATTCCACATTATGAAGGGGGTTACTTTTGAGAAATTATTATGGTGGGGAGTTACTCTTAAGCACACAATATAAAAGTAGTTTCACACTCCCTCAAAAACACAGATTTTCAAGGTGCAAAAATATTGATTTTCTCTCAAGAGGCTCATCAAGTTCCGTCCATTTTTCCGGCCAAGTTCAGCACACTTTGAAGACTCGACTAAGCATTTCAAAACTCTATCTTTTATTTTCTGTTTTTCAATTCAACCATGTCTTGTCGCTCACTCGATATGAATGAGTAGTTTATTTTGATGACAGGGGTCTAATGGATCTCTGAGTACTCGTGAATGGTTGAATGAATTTTTAGTGATTTTATGAACATGATTTTATGAACAAATTCTGATACAGTGTTGATTATTTGACTTTCGCTTGCGACTTATATTGGGTAGAAATGCTTGATAGAATAATATTTATGAAGTTAAATACCCCCTTAAAACGAGAGTGTAGTAAGGATTGTGACCAACCAGGGCGATACTTATTATACAAACGTTTAAGTCTAGTTTAAAA
>JAWWMW010094983.1:0-11410 GCA_035048345.1 Echeveria elegans
CCCCCTTGGCAATATTTTGCCAAATCCAGACCAAACTAACTTCAGCGCTAGCATATAGATTCATCATTGGAGTCTCTGTCTGAGTTTCAATTTTAGCCAAAAACATTGACATTCAAGAGTATACTTCGTGGTGCTCTCAAACTTTATGAACACACAATTCCTCCAATTTTTGACTATTGGATTTACTAAATTGTCTCTTTTGGCAACAAGAAATCTAATCCGAGATTGAAAATTGTAACGTGACATCACTTGCACTTCACGTGACATGTCCATGCACACATCCCACTTTAGACATGCGGCCGTGGTATTATCGTGTAATGTGTTATTCAATTTTATACTTATTTCAAAATTAAGTAATTACTAGTTCCATTTTCTTATCCATTTCTCCTCTCCGTCCATTCTAATTTTACATAATTACAAAAAATAATTTATTAATCCAGAAAAAAGGAAACAAAAATACTTCAAAATAAATAATTTAATTAAGTAATATATTAAATCGCGACTCTGCCAGTTAATATATTGAAATGAAATAAGAAAAAGGTTTTTTTGGAATACACATATTAATTGAGAATAGAAGAATATAATCTCAGTCGTTAAATTTAATAAATATATTGACTGAGATTATGACACGTGCATGAGAAAAAAATAATAAATATAATTGATAATATTATTAATTAATATTTTTTTATCTCATGCACGTATCATAATTTCAATTTATTAAATTAAACAACTGAAATTATATAGTTCTGTCATCTCATGTCCAAATAACCTTTCTCATTGAAATAATAATATAAAAAAAACATTCTTCATCTCTTGAGCTGTCTGGAGATCGGAATACGACTATCGATCGATCGATCGATCTGTGGATTGTTTAGGGTTTAAGTTATCGACGTTGTTATCGTCTTCCACCGATCCACAATTCACACAATTTCGATGACTTTAATTTCAACTTTGAATAATTATTTTTTAAAATTTCTATTTTCGTCCTCCGCCATTTTGAATCGTCCGATTGCATCGCGTCTGGTAATTATCAATTAGGGTTTGTTTATTGGCTGGTTGTCGGAAGCGCAATCGATCCGACCGGTGGGTAATCCCATCGATTGCGGCGATTTGTCGAGATTTGTGTTTAGTTTGTTTTGGTTGTTGTTTTGTGTTGGATTTGGTTTGGTGCGGTGTGGGATTGGATGCTGTCGGTGGGGAATAGGGATGGAAGGAAGGGGTTAGGGTTTGGGGGAGAGATGGATGATACTGAGCTTGAGGAAGGGGAAGCATGTTCGTACCGGGATGATGATCGGACAGTCGACCCTGATATTGCACTTGCTTACCTTGTAAGAGTTTGTAAACCTGTTTATTAGATTAATTGGATGTGAGCATTGACTTGCACTCACTTACGGATGTGTTGCTCTTGAGATTGGTGTTTCGATTTGTTTTGAACTTTTGTGTGTGTGGCAGTGGCATTGTGATTGATGAGATTTGGATACTTAATGTTCTTTCGGTAGGAATTGGAAGTAGCTTTTGACTGGCTGAGTGGGTTGGTTTTTGTCAAGAGTGTTTTAGTTCTCTCAGTGTGCAAGTGAAATATGTAACTGGCTGAATTGAAATGGGTAGTAGATACATTTACTAGTTTGAACTTCGTGCACTCTGTAGGTGCGCTATACCCATTTGGGTACCTAATGTTATGCCAGTGAGATATCAGTTAAAAATGGATGCTGTTAACTTTAACATTGAATCCTCACGACGATTTGAGAGCTAGCAGATAGGTGCCGTAGTGTCCGATGCATTTGTTTGAATTCCCTATTTGACGTCAAAGGTTGGAATTAGAACTTGATCAGCACAAGTATTTACCTGATGTTTTGAATATGGTTTATATAGTTCTGTTCACATAATGATTTCTGTTTTATTTGAAAGGATGAGAAACTCCAAAATGTTCTTGGACACTTCCAGAAAGATTTTGAAGGCGGTGTTTCTGCGGAGAATTTGGGTGAGTTGCAGACACATATAATGTAACTTTCCGAACTTGGAGGCCTGGCTAATGTTGAATATATACTCTAAAAATGTATTTGTCTAGGGGCAAAATTTGGTGGGTACGGTTCATTTTTACCTACGTATCAGCGGTCTCCTGTTTTATCTCATACAAGGACATCGGAGGTTGAGAACCATGCACTTAGATCCCCAAAAACTTTACAGCCTGAGGTATGTGTGTACTATCATAAGACTGGGTTGTTTGCATTTTATATGACTATCATCAGATTTTTGCAGAATCTTGAAATACCCTTCCAGTGTCAGGAATTATTGATAAATTTCGCCTTAATTTAGGGTGCTTTTAATAACAACACAATGGCGCCAAGTGCTTCTCAACCAGCACATTGTTCTGATATCAGCAGCACCCATACACTTTCAGCAACAAAACGTTCAACAACTCATGCTCTGAAACTAGAAGCGGGCATGGAGCATGGTCACGATGAGGAACTTACCTCTAGAGCTAAAACATCCAAGAAATCCGCTGTATCTGACCAAAAGAAACTCAGGGTCCGTATTAGAGTTGGCTCTGATAACTTGTCGACCCAAACCAAAGCAGAACTTTACAATGGTCTTGGCCTTGTTGCATCTCCTTCGCCATCATTTGAAGATAACCCTGAAAATGAGGGGTTGTCTAGAAAACCTCATGATGCCGCTGATAAAACACCTTATAGTATTATTCATGTGTGTTATTCCTCTCGACCTTCTACTTTTATTTCAACATAATTACTCCACCTTAGTTGAAATTACGACCTTATTTGTTTTTTACCTCATTCAGGCAATGACGTCATTCCCACTTGAAGGAAGCAGGGTACTATCACCCTTAAATGAAGATCTTGCTTATCTGTCTGGAAACAAGAAGAGCCTAAAGGGGGGGCCAAATTTTGCTTCAAAAAGTGAAACGAGGGAGTCACTCAACTTACCCAATGGCATCCCCGCATCACGAAGCAATGGTAAATCCACAGTTCCAAAGAAGAAGAAATCAACAATCAATGTCATGCCTTTGGAATTTGGTAATGGTTGCACCAAGAATGTTGGTGATATTATTAGTAAAATTCCAAAGGAAGCTGGAGATGGAACCTTTTCTTGCGATAAGATGATCTCCAAAGCCTTGAAATTACCACTGCTATCTACTTCAGATGGAACTGCTAGTGATTTGCCCCAAAGTGCTAAGACATCAGAAGTAATTATGGGTGCTAATAAGGCTACGTTGTCATTTCAATTAAGTAAAGTAATGCTTTCAGATATCAGCTGTGATGATGTTTGGGCTGTCGAGAAACCAACTAGTGAAGTTGGTTCGATCAGTAATCAGTGGGAAAACAACGCAGAAAATCCAGTCAGTGATACTGAAACTCGACTGAAGAAACCGTTAATCCGCAAGGGTGGAAGAAGTTATGAATCTCCATTCAGTGAGTTAAACCCTTCAAAACTAGTTAAAGCTGTGGAGAAGGAACAAATAAATTATACCTTTAAGACTGATATGAAAGAGGGATATCAAGTGTCAGAAATTCTGAGTGCAGCTAAGGATCATAGTTCTTCTAAAGCCAAAAGTAAATTAAAGGCAGCAATAGGGCATGATATTGCAACTGAGGCTGTCAAGGGAAAATCAAGAGGTGGTTCTTCCTCTCGGTCTATTCATGAGAAGAGAAAAGGATCCATGCATGTGGCTGAAAACAGCATGCTGCATAATGATGTTAGGAAGTCTAGAGACACATACAAGGATATTTTTGGGGATCGGAAATCAGAATATGAGGAAAAAGAACTGCAATCTCTGAATTTTTCTTCTGAGCGTGGGCCCAAAGATTTTCAGGTGACTGGCAATGGTAAAATAACATTTAAGAACAAAATGAAGGAAGAAGCAAGTAGTGAAAATTTTGACAAGCCAATAATATCAGAATCACGCTTCAAAGGTGGATCTTACACTGCCCCACTGGGGAACAGTACAGTGCCTGATGCGTCAGCACCTGTTGCCCCTGTGCTGATTGAGGATCATTGGGTGTGCTGCGATAATTGTCAGAAGTGGCGTCTGCTTCCTGTCGGAAAGCTTCCCGAGACTCTCCCTGAGAAATGGCTTTGCAGCATGCTTGACTGGCTGTAAGTATTGGATATTCATTCTTTTATTTGAACTGTAGTTTTTTGTTCTTGATATTTGCTAGTTTGATGATGATATAAACTTAACCGTAGCATGGAATAAAAGATTACCACTGTTCCCTAGAATTGTCAACTGTATGAGCGTCATGTTGTTTTATTTGTAGTCACCGTTTCATAGACACTGGTAGTCTGATACCGTAGGAATGCCTGATGTCGACTAGGGTGGTGATGTGTGAATTTGGATGACAAGCTGCCTCCATTTTTATAGCTTTTTTAGTTGTACTGAATGGTCTGCCAGCCATGTCTTTTCTTTCGACGTGCATGTTGCTTATATTACCTTAGATTTATATACCATAACACCAAGTGTCATATACTGCAAAATTTAGTGGCTAATCTTTTTTCTGAATTCAAACAATGATAGTCCGGGAATGAATCATTGTGATATTGAAGAAGATGATACAACAGAAGCTTTAGTCTCATTCTACCAAGCCTCTGCACCAGAAAGCAGTAAGAGTACTCTAGGCCATGCTGATGGCCGCACATACGCGCCCCTTCCATCTGGTATTGAACATCCCCGTTCTATGTTCAACTTAAATGATCAGCATTGTAAAGAGTATACAATAATTGACTGGGATGTCGATTTGCAGTATGCTCACTTGGTTCAACTGATCTGGCAGGTGGGACAAAAAACTTACAATCAGCGGTCAAAAGTAGAAGCCTGAATGACATAAACTACTCTCCTACGGTAACTAAATTGGATAATTCACATCAAGAGCAGTATAGTGATTTGGGAATAGAGAAAAACAAAAAGACGAGTAAGATGAGGTTACAAGAGCGCTCTTCAGATGAAGGTAGGAACTAAATGCACTTCTTATATATTTTTATCCATTAACCAGAAACTAAAATAATTATATACATGTTTCACATTGTTTCCACTTTCCATAGGTGATATGGCGAATTTAAAGATCCATAAGAAAAAAGGAGCTGGTCAATATTTTCCTAGAGCTTCTAAGAAACACAAGAATGGGTATCTAACTGATGAAGGAAAGCTTTCCCAGAATGATCTAGCTGACTTAAAAAATCAAGGCCCTAGTGCAAGAAGCGTATCACCATTTCTTGTTACTAGCAGGGATCATATTGAGAATACTGAAGCTATAACTTACAGAAATCACATAGCTGAAGAAATCAACAATTCAAAAACTTCGATGCAATCCAAAGATCAAGTTAGCCGTTCTGTTGATGGCTCATTCGAGAAAAGAAAAGGCAGTGCCAAATACTCTTCAAATAAAAAAAGAAAAGCCAAAGCCAGCCAAGAATTGAGGTATTCTGATTCCTCGCCATCTGCCGGCCTCAGAGATGAAGAGAGAAATGGATCTTTGAAGGAGGAATCTTGTCAAAGATTTGCTTACAAGGAAAAGAAGGCAAGGCTGACAAGTCGCCTGTCAGATTCAAACAGAGAGAGCGAAACAGAAAGAGGTTATCTCATTGTTGCAAAGAACTTAAAGTTAACACAAGATCCTGATAGCATTTTGTTTAAAGAAAGTATGGAAGATTTGGAACCCGCAAGGAGAGCTTTGGAACCTACACACCCAGTTATAGAGGCCACTTCAAGCTCTTCCAAGATTTCAAGCTCTCGTAAAAGCACAGCTAACCTTCAAGATATCAAGAGCTCGCCAATGGAGTCAGTGACTTCTTCTCCTTCGAGATCTCGGAGAAAGGATAGACATATATCCAATGGAAGTTGCATGGGTGGCAAACATTGTCCACCAAATGGCTTTGGACATTCACTCAGTCCTAGAGGACGTTCAAATATTGAACATCAGGTTGAGGTTAGAAGTGTTTCGGCGGGGCTTGTTAGTAAGGATAATGGTAGGATGGGAGAAGATTCAGTTTTTTCCCATGAAGCAACTAAATTTTATGGAGTCAAATCTGATGGAAACTCTGTTGCTTGTGAAGAACTACTGAATCACAAAACAGCGACTAAGGTAGCCAGTACCGTTGGTAAGTATTCAGATGAGGCATGTACCAATACCAATAGCCACAGCCTTCTCAATGTTTCTCTTGCAGACAAAAAAGGGTCATCCATGCAATCCAGGGATATGATCTGGAAGTCAAAATCTGGTTCTGACAAAAGTGACGCGTCTAACTTATTCGATAGCTCTCAAGATCAAATAAACACTCACGGGAATAAACTAATGGGTGACGAACATATCGCCGCAACGCCCCAACAGCTAGAAAAGAAACATGACATGAAAATACAAAGTGAAAATGGTAGAGATGGTGCTCGTGTAAAATCAAGCAACAGTGGTTTGCAAGATGTAAAACATAACATATTTCCCAGCTCATCTGCTAGTCAGAAAGTTTTAGTGGAAGATCTAGAGGAGACTTCAAACTCATTTCCTCCTGAAAAGACGGAATTAGCCGAAACAAATCTATTGGCAGGAAAATCAGATTCGCGATCACCATTTGTTGGAGGAATTTCAACAGGAAATGATCTCACTCGTGACATTTCTGGATCTCATACACAGAATGAATTGGATAACACTAGCGTTGATGCTTTTAGAGGAGATGGTTCATCGAAAGGACTCAAAACCTCTAGAAATGCCAACAATCAGAATGGAGTTCTGCCAACTATGTTGAGACATTCAACACCTACTGGTCACGCTTCCAAAGACCTTTGCGCCCCTAGTCCTGCTAGAACTGATCTATCTAGTCAGTCTGCTGCTAATGCTGTTAAGGAAGCTAAGAGTCTCAAACATGTGGCTGATCGCATGAAGGTGGATGTAAATTGTATATCAAAATGTTTTCATATACAGTTGTGTGTTTTTGACGCTAATTAGATTCCGTAATTTTGCAGAGCTCTGGGTCAAATGCTGAGAGTATTGGGCTTTACTTCCAGGCGGCCCTTAAATTCATTCTCGGCGCATCTCTGTTAGAATCTTCCACCAGTGACACAAGACATGGAGACATGATCCAGTCTACTCAGATGTACAGCAGCACAGCGAAACTTTGCGAGTAAGCCGTAGTCTGGACAGTTAACTGAACATGTGCGATTATCTGGAAATTTTTAATGGTAGACCTACCCCGTTATTTCGCTAAGTAGCTGTAAACTAATGGTACTCTTGCTTGGAGCCAATGCAAAATGAACTCTAGATATGGTCATTTTATTTCAGTTAACTGACAGATGATTGTATTTGATTGGTTATTGTTAACTGTATATTCTGTTGTATTGATCTGCTGATATAAGCTACTCTGGCAGTCATTTGGATGTTGAGAAGTCTATTAATTAATTGTTGTAGGTTTTGTGCACGTGAGTTTGAGAAAGCGCAAGACATGGCTTCTGCTGCTTTAGCATACAAATGCACTGAAGTTGCTTACATGAGGGTAGTTTATTCATCTCATCGTAATGCCAATAGGGATCGGCATGAGCTACAGACTGCTCTGCAAATGCCCCCCCAAGGTAGTTGCCCTTGATACCTGACACTATTTAGTTGTTGTTCTTCATGAGTGCTCAAGTCTCATTGTGTCAGTTTTAATGCCAAAATCGAACAGATTACATATATTGCAAGATGTATGATGTGCATGAGTTTATATATTCATCTATACTGTTGTGCCATCCTTTAATCAACTGGACTCTAGATACTTGATTATAGATGTGTTCTAGGTCTAGCTCATCTTTCAGTCCTTTTGTTTACACAGATGCAGGGAGCACTCTTATGTATCAATATGTAAGGTAGTCTAGTTCAATTTTTATATTTGTTCTATTGTGTGCTTAACTTTACTATAACTTACAAGGGGAGTTCCTCTCCCTGAATTTAAGCATTGTATCCTGTTGACAAAACAAGTTTTTTTTTTTTACTATTTGGTTACGCTATTGTCTGCAGTTTCAGATTTTGTAATGTTACTGTAGTACTAAACTCCACAACTAATAAGGTTCTGTCTTCAATGACATGACTTATGCTTGAAAGGGGAGTCTCCGCCGTCCTCTGCCTCCGATGTTGATAATATGAATAATGCAGCAAATGGTGAGAAAGTCCCTTTAGCAAAGGGCGTCAGCTCTCCTCAACTTGCCGGAAGCCATGTCATATCCGCCCGTAGCCGTCCTAGCTTTTCAAGGCTTCTTAATTGTGTAAGTATATGTTTACAAATTTGAAAGCGGCACTTCAAAGAGTCATATTTGTGAAACAACTGAATATGGCACGCTAGGACTCTTAGTGATTTTTGAATAGTTTGCTTTTCCTATAAATGCATTACATGGCACTTGTAGCTGAAGGTGGGCAATATATTTTTGCGACTTTACTTTATGTAGCCGAGAATCTTGTGAGATTGCAGCAAACATAATAAAATGATTTTAGTGGTATTTATTTTTTAATTGGTGCAACGATGGCTGTTTGGGTTACCTTAAAAAAATACTCTGCAATTAAACTAGAAGTTGGATAATAAACTCACATATCTCTATAGATAAGTCAACCTAATAGTTGTAACTTGTAAGGAAGTAAATAGGTTTTTTCAAAATACATCAGTTAATTGGCCGTAAGAACATGACGTCTGTTCTTTTATTATCTTTTTATTATAGTCTTAACACTTTGACTTGCAGGCACAAGATGTATGTTTTGCAATGGAATCATCCAGGAAATCACGATCAACTCTTGCAGCGGCTAGTGCATATTTGGAAAAGGTTCAAAACGAGGAAGGAATCAGATTAATCAAAATGGCTCTTGATTATAATTTTCAAGATGTGGAAGTCTTTTTGCAATTAGTAAGGCTTGGGTTGGAGGCAATAAGCCGGTGACAAAAGTTCACCTGTTGTTGGGTAAGCCAATGTGACGTACAATGGACAAATCAAGCCTAAAAGACATGAGCCTCCAGAGAGGTCTGTCTTGTATTTCAGGGAAATGACCGCCTTGCAGGGACAGTTTTTCTGCTTTTATTCATGAGATAACTGGTCCACATTCCGTTTCTGGATGCTGACGTTCTAAATCACCATACATAACTGAGAGAAAAAAAGAACAGTTACCTCAAAAGTAGAATGTCTCATCAGCAGGCACATCAAAAAAAATTGCTGGAACTCTTTTAGGTTGATTTTCGGAATTTGAGTTTCAGCTGTTGATAGTATTGTACAAGAGTATAATAGACAGATGAACTTTGTGAATAGTAATTCTTTTGGCAGTATTACAAGGCTACGATGTATCTCACTCCCCGCCAACTGTTGAGCCAAGCGAAAACATTATTTGGTAAGCAACATGGTTCTAACTTCTGGCATATTGAACCGACTCTTTATTATATCATTGACTGGTTAAATATTTTCATGGTGATTTTCGTTTTACTTTGGCACTTTCCCTACTGTTTTAATTTTCAGTGAAAACCTGAGAGAGAGAATACCACATTGTTTTGACATTGATGTTAATTTGTATAGCATTTCTGCTGACAATTTGTTCAATGTAAAAACAGGAACTATTTTTATAAATTTCAAGTGCAGAAGATGATTGGCGTTCTTCTTGGGATATATTGCAAAAATGAAGCTGCCTGCAGGTACTTGGAAGTAACTGGTATAGTATGTTATACTTCTTCTGCTATATATGCTATGTTACATCTCTGCCTATTATTTATGAACTGCATATTGGGTTAATTCAAAACTGGCAGTGCTAGCTAGTTACTACCTACCTCTCAAGTTTAAACACTGTAGGTTTCACATAAACGGTTATCGTTACTACATTAGTGTGAAAAATCACCCATTATGAGCTTAAACAAAACTGCTGACCCTAGTCACAAGGTCTTGCAATGAGCCCATGCCAGACTATTCTTTAGCTCTTTACGATATAGTACCCTGTGCTTGTTGTACAAAAGCTTCATACCCCATTTTAAAAAGAGGGCAGAACTACATCTGCTAGTTATGCGTGTTCCTGATCTGGAAAACTGTCTCTCGGTGTGATACTTTAATGAGACATTCTCTTATGGGATCTGCCAGTTTGTTTCTGCAGAAAAAATGTGTGAACATCTCTTCTACTATTTGTAGCCTGCGCACCAATAGAATTCAAAACTTGTTGTGCTACTGACATCAAAACCACCTTCCTTTCAGGCTCAGGAGGGAAAATAGAAAATCCAAAAACTTCATTCCAAATCCTGGGCACACGACGAAAGTATCAGATCGCTAGTTCTGCTCAAGTATATCGAAGTAGTTTAACATGAAGGAAAATAAGAACCGCCGGCGAAGCCAGGAGATCTCCATTATGTTATAGCTATATGTATATCATTTGTAAAGTAACTCTGTAACATTTTTGTCGCAGCAATTTATTTATAAAATAAAAATTATGATCACTTCAATCTGTTCATCCAAATCAATCCTCCCGGAAACGATCGATCCTGTTGCACCACACCTCCATCGGCACTTTCAATGTGGTAGGCTGATTTTGTTTATATGTCTGATTCAGGTTCTGAGCGGTGTCCCTTTATGGTCGTGCAAGGCCTCGAGGGTTCCTAAGGACATTGAACACCTTATGGTTGGTGTTTATTTACCTCTCTTCTTCCAATTGCCTGTGTGCTATCTACTGACATTGCACGTTTCTGGTCTCGGGTGGAGTATTTAGTTATCATTTCTGCATCCGGAAACTATCTTTTAAATCATCAACTTCTCAGTTGTGCTCATTTAAATTCTCAATTCAAAAAAGTCGAAAAAAATCTTCTTCTTAGTTGACTAATCAAAAAAAATCATCAACGTATGTTGACTTCCGAAAAAATCCTCAAAAAAATCCTCAACTGATGCCTATAATGGCAAAATCAACATAAATTTAGAATTTGTTTTTAAAGTTAACTAAGAAATTGAGAATTTTTTAACTTTTTTGAATTGAGAATTTAAATTAGGCAAAACTGAGAAGTTGATGATTTAAAAGACAGTATTTTCCTTTCTGCATCATGAGACATTTATTATTATTAGTATCTCACGACATAGTAAATTTGAGACGAGCAATGTTATTAAACTCGGACCGACCGGTTCGACCGGAATCCGGCTGGTCCATATGTCAATTCTGCAATTGAACCGGCCATGTTATCGACCCAGTCAAACCCAATCAAAACTGGGTTGAACCGCCCAGTTTTGGCGAAAACTGTTGACCGGTCTGACCCATTTCATGCAAAATTTTTAATTTTGAGCTTAGTGGGATTCGTACCCCCCACCCTTCCCAAACGCTATCTAGCAACTTACCAACCAAGCTATTTCAATTATCTTGTTACAACTTAGAACTATAACTATATATTGTTTTGTTAATCTCAAAAATTAATTGCACAAAATCACTTAGCTTCA
>JAWWMW010095003.1:0-11409 GCA_035048345.1 Echeveria elegans
TATTGACCCATCGATGCACCATCATACTGACCCATCTGTACATCATGTTACTAATGAACTCATCTATGCACCATGTGTTTAATGACCTTACTCTGTACCATGATATTAACCCATCGCTGCTCCATCGTATTTACCCATCTTTGCATCATGTCATTTATGACTCATCTATGCGCCATGTGAATAATGACCCTACTCTGCACCATGATATTGATCATACTCTGCGCCATGATATTGATCCATCGCTGCACTGTACAGTTGACCTTAATGACCTGTCGAAAGGTCATTCATTATAAAATCATGATACATAGCATCATATTAATACCACTCAAAAATTTATATCAACTTATTCTTATCATCAAATGGATGTATCCCTAGTCTAGAAAACTCCTTAATTTCACTCGATTTATTTTCACTCCTTATCTTTGCACAAAGCTTCCTTATGTTTTGGAAAGTGTAATTTAGACCCGAAATAGCAATAAGAGTATCAAAAATAATCAATTTTACTATGTAAACATTAAGAACAATAGCAAAGATGTGCGCAAATAATCGACATTTTGGGCATCATCAGAAACCATGCTGCTGCCAATAAATGTTTGATGGCCGACTAATTTGACGTGCCATGAACTTACACTGAATTTCAATTTTGCACAAGGTATCGAATGAAAAGACTCCTATTTGTACAAATTTTAGACTCTATTTCAAATTATGATACTTTACTCTAAGGCACAAAAGTGCGGGGAAGCTTGGTCGGTTGGTTCTCAAGAATTATACAGCTACCATATGCATGCTCGCATATGGAGTCCCAATAGATGAGTGTGATGAGAACATGAAAATTTGAGAATCCACTGCAATTGTGTGTACTCGTACTTTTGTGAAAATGTAATTGCCTTGTTTAAAGATGAGTACTTAAGACGGATTAAATTATATGTACTCGCACTTTTTGTGTCGAGTGTGGTTTTTCTGTAATGATTGGAAGTATCGATTGCATGCATATGCATTGGAAGAATTGTCCAAAAGCTTGGCAATGGGGATTCATTAGTGGACACAAGGGCACATCAAAAATTATACTCGAGGCAGTTGCATCACATGATTTATCTATATGTCATGCTCATTTTGGGTTGTTGGGTACTTTGAACGACATAAATGTACTAGATAGGTCACCTGTTTTTTACGACACATAGTCAGGTCATACTCCGCATGTGAGCTTCACTATCAATGAGAGGTAGTACAATCTTGTGTATTATCTTGCGAACGGAACCTAACCAAAATGACTTGTCTTTGTCAAGTCAATTCAATTGCCCCAAGGAAACAAACAAAATTATGTTACAATAAGAAGCATAAAGGAAGGACGTCGTTGGGAGTGCTCCAACAACATTTGCAATTATTCGCTAACCTGCTAGGATGTGAGATATCAATTTTCAAAGGTAAAATAATGAGGACATGAATCATTTTATATAACATGATAGTAGAAAATGAACGAGATACATATTCTCACAAGTGGAAAAATGTAAATTTCAAACCATTGAACAATTGTAGCTCTCGCTCTACCTCCTCCACCAACATTCAAACACAAGTGTTTCCTGAGTTTGAAGTGCATGTTCAAGGCCGATCTGAATCTAATATTTATATTAGAACCGAATTGCGTGACAAACCCCAACATATTCAATTGAAGAAGGATCATGTCGAGCATATATGTCAGAAATTTGGAACTGCCCCCCGATTAAGTTAATTTAAGTATGTTTCTGTATACGTTTTTAATAATTATCATAGTTTTACATTGTGTATTTTTATAAATAGTATAATGAATAATATATATTAAATAATTTTATTAAAAACTAATTTTTTTATTAAATATAATTTATTATAAAAACAATTATTGAAATTTTAAATATGTGACTAAATTTGGGAAAGAGAAAGTGAAGGAAACATGGTAATAGTTGATGATAAATTGTGATCAGAATCTGATGTATCACACAAATTTGGAGAAAATATTGTCTATCTGCTGAAGATGGTCTTAGTGCATTATTAAAAATACGGTGTGATGTGGTCTGGTCAGCAACTCGTAAAAGTTAAAAAAGTAAGGATCAAACTGCGGGTAAACTTTTACATTCTGATCCAAGTCTGCAATATGTTTAGTATTTGTGTTTAGCATAATATGTCTTGCATAATAATAGTATAATGGGTACATAAAATAAAAAATAAAATTGTTAGCTCCTAACTAAAATAATTTCTTCTCTCACATTCTTCTTATTAAATTGAATCTATTGAGTATTGACAGATGAAGAAAAAACTAAAATTAAGAGTTTCCGAGTTAAAAGAATAGGTAGAACTAAAGGTGCTTCAAACTCCGCTTCATGCGATCAGATCTCAGTTGTTGCTCATCCTATTGCTATTCAAAATATTCTTAGGGGGCTCGTGTTTAATTCGGAGCTTGTGTTTGGGGAAGCGACAGTTCTATTCTATGACCATTATTCTTCTCAGAAAGAAAGCTCACACTATTTTTCACACAAGAGCGGACGGGTTGCATTAGGTGTGGGCTCGTGGATGCCTTCGAAGTGCATCTTGAGAATGTTCAATTTGATATTGGATGTCTGAGTGAGAACTGATTCGCTTATACAGAACATGATTCAAAATTGAGTATATCAAATGTGCTTACATAGCGTCGTCTTTAGACGATCAAGTCTTCCCAACATATATAGACTTATTGCCCTCTTATAGAATCAATATCTGATTGATGGACATTCCAATCTTATATTTCATCAAAAGCTGCATGATCTCTAAAGTAATACTGATGTCTGAGCATGTTTTGGTTATGGCCTTTCCTGTGTTCAAGCACCATATGCATAGGCGTTGCACCAAGAAAAAAAGGAGTTGCAGATTAAAACAGGTTTAGCTACTAAACTACAGAGTAAAAAGTTATGTCAAAAAACAATCTACAAGAATGTGACCAGTGGCCGAGGCAGGCACAGGCCCCTCCTCAAATTTCCAGGATAATCTGAGTTCAAAAGTCCAGGCCGCAGCCGTGACTCTAAGCCTTCATCTCCCTAGACTTCAAACTGAATCGGATTTGGAATTTTTGCTTGAACCCTAATCCCAATTATGAAGTCGCGGACCTAATGGTAATGTTGATTTTTTGCAAGATGATTGTGAATGAGTTGTATAGTGAGGCATTTTTGGGTTTGGTGGTCTCTATGAATGACGAAGAGCGGATTTGGCAGAATTTGATGGAACGTTCCACTCCTAACATGTTTTATCAAGCATGGCGTCATGAACCTGAGGTATGTATATGTTGTTGAGAAATACAATTAAAGAAATGTCCCACCTCGCCTAGAAGAGAAAGAAATGACTAGCTTATATATAGATATGGAAACATGACTCACAAGCTTGAGCTTTTGAGTCGAGATGGAACTGTATCTGTATATGAACTGGTCGAAATTCAACATGGTATCAGAGTCCATGGTGTGATCTGAGACGAGTGGGATGTGCGGCGTGATTTAAGGCGTGATAATAAAAGTACCCTATCAAGGAAGTCGTAGATATGGAACCATGACTCACAAGTTTGAGCTTTTGAGTCAAGATGGAACCGTATCCGTATATGAGCTGGTCGAAATTCAACAGTTCCCACATACACCATCACTATCCGGCTCATCCTCTTCATTCAGGCAGCTACAGTTCGGACAGCAGCCATTCTTGTTCCAAGGGAAATCATCTTCTTCATCCAATATGTTCGGTTAGAATAAATTGTTGAAACTAAATTTTTACACTTTGGGGCAGAAATCTGTATCTGGAAGTACCGCTGAAACAACGAGCGAAATCAATATCCTTCGCTGGCATATCACCATGATCTGTCCCCTCTCTGATAAATCTCCCATTTGCTCATCGCTGAAACAACTTTTCTATGGATACAAAGAAAAAAATGAAATATGATACCAGATACAGCAGATCACACAACGAGAGTCTTCCATTATGATAACTCTTTAGGTAATCGAGAAATCTTTTATAGTCCTGGGCGTTCAGTTGCTGCTTCACTTTGTTGCAGATCAATAACAGTTCAGTAATCCACACCGGTGCCATTGTCACAGTTAGTAAAAAAAATCAAGGATGCATTAGTAGCGTTAAGACGTATATAGAAAGTTGAAGTGAATAAAATTCGGTACTTTCAGGTAATTCTTTTGTTTCTTTTATGGCCGAACTCATTAACTGGATGAGACTTTTCCATTCAGATGAAGAGAACCCGCTAGCAGTTGGCTTAAGACTATCAGGAAAAAATGAGTAAACTCTTCAAGTAACTCCGGATCATTGTGCAGAGTAAAAGCTACCTGAGAAAAATGTAGTAAATTGTAAAAAGAATCGTCAAAAATAAATAAGGTTATAAGAGACTGATAGTATCTTTACAGAAAAAGAAATTATACAGGAAGGTACCTCGATATTAAATCTCAGTTAACGACTTTCCAATATTCCCAGAGTTCCGAATGATATGCAGAAATGAATCTAGAATCTGATTACTTCCAGTGAGACAACGCTACAAGCGGGAAAATTTTGGTCAAGCGACTGTTTAATGAAACTGCAATACAAGTACATTACAGTGTACCTCAATTGAATCCTTACCGACCTTAATTTTATGGAGTGACTGGCTGAACATCAATTCTATAAACCTTTGGGAGGAAAACATTGAAGCCCCTAGTCAGAAATCTAAAATCTTTAAGGCATTCCTGTTGGATTATTTTAATAATCAATTGGGGCCATAATGTAATTATATGATAGTGTTGTGTCAATTATTCAATAAGCCATAATAAAGTGATCAAAATAAGTTTAAAGATGGCTTATGGTGTATTTTCAGATTATGGAAACAATGCGTAGAAATTAAAGTTTAATTACGTTTTGTTGAAGAGCCGAAACGTAGTTATCTATAAGTTGTGGTCCCCATTGTAACTGGCCATAAAGCGTGTTTTATATAAATAGAAGTCTTGTATTGTTAGGGTTTTAAGCTCTGACGCTTCTCCTTCACAAAACACAAACTATTCTCATCAATAGAAATCGAGGATTCGATTCCGGTCAGGATACTTTAGAAGATCCATAACCAGGAAAGATTTCATGGCTACAAAAGGTACGCTTCCGTTTTAAGTTTTGAGTGTTAGAATTTCCTGTTCATAATCTTACGATTCAATCACTGTATTCGGATTCATGTATTCGGGATCGAATATCTAACAATTCCTTCACATTGGCTCGAAGCCGAATATAATCCCATTGTCTGAACTTCTCCCAATCCACCGCTGCACTTTTCTTTTTCTCCTTTTGTACCCCCAGTTGGCTACAAACGACGTCGTATGTAATGTTCTCTAGTATGTCTTCTCCGCCGGATTTATTTACTTACATTATTTATTTAATGGTTTATGAAATAAGCTGAAGAGAGGAGAGGAGCAGTTGAGATAAGATTATGAACACTAAAATTTGAGGAGTTGATGGAATGGGGATTGAAGAAAGAACTCGTAATGAAGTTGATGAAGTCATTCTGGGAGGTCATGGAGTAGTTCTGCAACTTGCTGTGACGTGTTCATTTCTGGACTGAAGTTTAAGGGAGGGGAGGGGAGGAGAGAACCAATGAGGCACAAAGCACAACAAACCCTCCGTTATTCACAGCCCTGGATTATCATCATCATTGTCTCAAGAAAGAAACAGGCAGCATTACTGGCCTAGACACAACCATCATGCCTAAAATGCTGCAACAGTGGTTGCCGGTAATCTTCGTGCAATGCCTGATTTACTTGTATGTTGTTCAGTGCTCTGTTTCTCAACCTGCTGATTGCGAGTATCCACAGCTTAATGCACCCCCAATGCCACCAAAAACAGGCTTGTCCAACTACCCTTTAGACCCATCGACTCCGGCACAAGGGGTTACTCCATGGTGGATTCCGGCTGGTTCCCCAGTCATCCCATGGATGCCTAGACAGCTACTTCCTCCTCCATCTACACCAAAACAAGTCCGCAGCCCTTTGCTCCCGGGGAACACCTAGTGTACAACTATTTCATCCGCGAACAAGAGCACCGGTGCCCCGTCAGATAGCTAGACAACCAACTCCTCCACCGTTGATATCGGAGCACTCGAACTCCCCCTCGCTCCCGAAGATTCCTAAGTTTATTCCTCCTCCTCTGTGTCACGTAAAAAAACATACAAATTTTAACTAAATAACATACTTACAATGGTTTGTGAGAGATTCAGGATGGAGAATTTGTCTGAGGCCGAAAATCGATTTTTGAGAAGAGAGAGTGAGTTTCGACCGAAATTTGAGCAAATTTCGATTATATATGGAACAGGTTGCACAAAAAAAACCCTAGCAGTAGCGACCAAAGGCAGTTAGATGCATTTTCTTGGGTTACGATAATCAAAAAAAAGGTGGAAGTGTTGTGATCCCATAATCGGTCGCTATTACACATCTTGGTGGTCGCTAATAAAGACAATTGAGCTCGAATCTAAGGAGTTAGAGGTACAATACAAGAGATGATGGGGGAGCCGAGCGAGCCTACGATTAATGAAGAGACCACTACTGATGAAGATGAGTCGTTAAAAAGTCCCACGAAGGAGAAAATGTCAAGTCCATGTAAAACAGGTCTTCATAAAGAATACACTCAGAGAGAATTGAAAAAGAAAAAAAGTGCAACTACGAGGAAGCTCTAGACCTCTCATACCAAATCCTAAGTATGCAAATGTCGCACTTCTATAAGAGTCCACTTTTCAAGAACCTACAACATTCGATGAAGTCGCTAAGACGGTCATTAGAGGAAGGTGGTTCAAGAAGAGATTCAAACACCAGAATTTTAAAAGTTCAGCTACTGGGAATGACTACGCTACCGAGTAAAACTAGGTATTAAGGGGAAATATTAAATTATTAATACCTAGTCTAGCCTAACATGAACCCAAGTCCAAGAGAAGTGTGTGGATGCAAGAGGAGGAGAATATGATGGAATATTTTGGAAGAGTGTGGAAGTTTGTGGAAGCGAAAGAAGACGATATTTTTGTTAGAGTTTTCTATAAAGTGAATTTGTAACCGTAAGATTAAATAAATCATAGTCATCCATTTGAGGATGGAAGTAGTATAAATAAGGGTGAAATTAAGGTGGTTAAGTATCCAAAAATTGTGAGTGTTCTACACCAAAAATAGAGAGTCTTGTAAGAGTTTTCTTCCACAATAAATATTCTCCATTTTCAAGTGAGTTTTCTCAACAAATCCTAATCTTCTTATCCGATAAGAAATTTACCCACTGCTCCATAGTATGAGTGGGGACATGCTTAGCAATATGCAGGTTGAATTTGTACACCGGACCCGTTAACCCCCAATGAATACGATGTGTGATATTTTGAAAGATTAGACCAAAATTCACAATACCTTCGATTTCTCTCTCTCTGAAGTCTATGTTTTCACAGTATCTCCAAGAATCGGAAACATCTTTACAGACGCTGCTCAGTCGGAAAGCATCCGTCATAGTTAGTTTGTTGATGAAAGTTCGTTGGACTTCATTGGGTAAAGAATCCCATAGTTCCCCCAGCTATAATCAGATTCCTAGGAACAAAAAGAATATGAGAAGAAAATACATCTCAATATGAACATCAACATTAAGAAAATACATATCAGTATGAACAGACCTTGCTTGAAGATTCTTCGCCTCCTGCCATGTCTATCTGGTTGAGTAGAGTTGTTGTGTAGAGTTAGTTATAAATACTTTTTAGATTCTTGGTTGGCGCCAAAGGAACCAAATATTAGGGGTTTAGCATGGTCGACCTAGCCCGACTCGGGTTAAAACAACAAATATTTGTAAATGGACGGGCACGGTTCATCGGATAGCCCAACCCGAACCTAACAAGAGTATGAGTTGATGTTCTGATTGGCTGATGTTCATACATGCTTTGATGTCCTATGTCCTGGAAGTGTATGTACAACTCCTTGTTCCCTAACAAGCGGGTCGAACAGTAAGGCGTCGAAACGGCACATATCGGCCGAGTCTCATTCCTTTGCTCTGTAGAATTTAGATACTTGGCAAGCTTGGAAGTGATGTCTTTGATGTAAGTTAGTTTGGTTTCAATATTGATTTTTTTCTTTTCTTTTTCGGGCTAGTAGGATGAATAAGTATGAAGTTCAAGGTTGTTTGCATCCTAATAAACAAATGTTAAAAGGACAATGTTAAAAGGACAAGTTGGATTAGAATTTGGAGGTAGCTAAAGTTTGAAGGAAGTGTACACATATCTGTAATCCTTGATTGAGTGAAAGATTGTTTTTTCGAACATTGAATCTTCCATTCAATGCTGTGTTCTTCAGGTAAGTTGCATTTTTAAAAGGACTAAGAACTACACAAATTTAGGTAATTCTACCTCATTAGCATCCCAAAGAGCTAAATTTGAAGTGTTATTATTATAAATTTGATTTTATTAACAATGATCTTGCATAAGTAATCATTCAATTTGATAATACGGAGAGGAGTGATATTAGACAAACTGAAAATCCTATTTAAAGAAGTTCCCCTCAATAATATGAGCAGATAAGTATACAAACATGCTTGATATAACGATAGTAATTTCAAATTTGAGCTATCCGCGATCAGCAACAGACAATTAGGCGGCTGATGACAGCCTTTACGATCTTGATCATTAGGCAGATTCTGGGAACTTTGATAGCAAGAAATGTTTCAACTTCATGATTGGCGCAAATAGACCAAAACGGGTAAGCATTATTAATCCTATGGCCAAATACATGCAACAAAACATAGAATCTGGTGAATAAGAATTACTACTTACTGAAGAATGTGATAAGGGAAGAATAGAAGAAGGGAAATGGGTTAAGAACATACCAAGAAGGCGCATAGGGAGATGGCAAGTCTAAAAATGGATATGGCCACCTGAATTGGGTAAAATAATGATTTAAATAAGTTTACTCGTTTTGCTAAAGTAACAACATGAGATATGATATTGAGTTTAACATGTACCAAAATGAGAAACATGCATGAAGGATCCACTGGAGAATGACGTAGATGGTTGTCCATAAAGCAAAATAAGCAATCCTTAAGAAAGGGAACCTCTGCAGCCGTACAAGTAAAGCAACTCAGTCTATGGGAACTTGAGAAGGGTGAAATAAGTGATGTGTTAAACCGGTATGCATCTTACCAAGTTGTTCAGAAAAGCGTCTCCGATCAGGAAAATCACATTGAAAGAATGCATGCAAAAAACCAGTTGTAAGTAAATGGTAAATTTTTAGACTTACTGTATCAAAAAGAAAATAAAAAGGGTATATGCTTAAGCTAAAAAGGGCATACACTTGGAAAATATTCTAATTTTCGCTGTTCTATAGTTCTAGGGACTGATCTCTTAATCCAGTTTGCTTACCTTTTGTATCTTTATCAATTTCCATATACGAAAGAGCAAATTTCAGTCCGTCACTGTCTTACATATCCTTTCTATTTTGCCACTAATTTGACAAATCGCGTTGTGTGCTTGCAGTCAGAAACCATACTAGCCAATAAGAAATGTATTCCTTGAGTTTACACTTACAAAATTCAGACGAAAGCTTTCAGGCAAAAGGAAGGGATAGATAAGAAACCAGAACACAGAATCAGAAATCATTGATGCACCAGCAGCCACCTGATGATGAAGCAAAAGCAGATTTGTAAATCTACCCAGGTCTGATTTCAACATTATCAAGAAGATGTTACAGAAATTAGCTGACCTATCACATATAAAACCAGAAATAATCAGACAAAAATATAAAAGCCAACCTTAGTTTTACATTATGTAAAGTACGGTGATGTGCTTGATACACAATACCAAGGAAATCGAATTTTATCGAAGAAACAAACCCTTAATTTTCAGAACCAATATAAGATGGGGTTACCTGGAAAATCACTTGAAAAGAATAGGCCAACAAGCCCGCTGATGCCTGTTTGCAGGATTGGTCCTACTGTATCAGCATCTTTTTCGGCATTCGGCAAATCTACGTCTTGAGGCACAACATCATACGTGATTCTCTCTATGTTTGGTTGCACATTTGCTCCTCCGTCCTCCCTCCAGAGCTAATTTAGCGTAGTACACACGACATCCATATATTGAGAAGACAGACCCAACTTAAAATTCAAGAAACTCACAATTGATGCAAGCAGTAGACGGCGGTTAATAAATCCAAAATACTGGCAATGAGTTAATAAGGGTAACAAACTTACCCCAAAATATAGGGTCACTAGCCCAAATGTCCACCTTAAACACAAGAAGAAAACAATTAATAAATCAAATTTAGTGTCGTAATCAAGAATGTAGATTTACAGATGCATACTTACTGAGTGTAGAAGTACAAAGATCGAACACCCTCTAATTGAATGTTAGCAATAAGTATCTCAAAAGCACATTGAAGGAACATAAGCGAAATACGAGTAGATAAGCAGGATGGATTCCCGCGCGAGATGTCTTCCAAGCGTCATCATTGTGCAAATACCCAGACCTCAGCTGAGTATCCTCTTTCTTGAGCCTAGACTTAAAAGAGCCACTAGAGGCAGGTCCTTCGAATTTCCATATAACATATGATGCACCAACTATTACGATCAATATGTAACCAAGACATATAGAGAACCTCCAGTTCAGCCAGTAACTAAGTTCCATTATATCAATACTCATGATCAGATAGACGCCAATCGTGCTCCACACACCCTAGTCAACAACAAAAAGAAAATATTTGAGAAATTTCGCAAAGACTCAAACCAACAGCAAAATGATATCTAGATGAATAAACATGTTAAATTTTAGTGAAAATTTTAGATTCATACACCAACAACCCCAACTAATAAAAAATCAAAATAACACTAGAACCCTAAAAATTGATGAACATAGCTAACAACAATTATCAGGTCAGCAACTAGATTAAAACGAAAATCTACACACCCATTAAAAATTATACACAAAAATAAGCCCCTAGGACTCACTATCTGCATTTGCAATCCAACAACCATAAAAGTGGAGAAAGATTCCACCTTTAGCCTAGAGGTGAATGACACTGAATAAAAAAGTTAGCGGTTTTCGCAAAACCCATCCAACTGGGTCTCGCGTGGCTACTTTGATTTCCTGAAGCTTCACTGGATCTGATTAGTTTATGATTGTGAATTTGAGATCGTATCGCAACACCACATGACAAAGGTTGTTGGTTGCAGATCAAACTGACGAACTATCACCATAAACGACGCCGTTCAACACGTCTGAATTTCTGACCATTCAATACAGAACAACAGTAAATAGGGCCGGGTGATGTGATGATCGGCCCACTAAAGCCCAATGATGGTCTCTATATAACCATCGCGACCTTCATTTCCTGAACGTCGAAACCCTAATTCCCTACTCAGGCCTCTCAACGAAGTACCGAAGATGCAGATCTTCGTGAA
>JAWWMW010095014.1:0-11408 GCA_035048345.1 Echeveria elegans
TTTTTGGCAAACGACATTGTTGCGACCATATATCCCTTAGCGACCAGTTGGACGCGACCCTGTCGGGAATATGTGTCAGAATATGCTCTTTAGCGACCACGTGGTCGCTGTCTTGTCTCAGGTCGGTAACTTGCGGCCATTTGGTCGCAAAACTGTCGGTGGTCGGTAACTTACGACCACGTGGTCGCAACACTGTCGGTGGTCGGTAACTTACGACTAATTGGTCGCAAATGCGGTCCACGTAATCGCTACTCTCTTATACGGACCCCATCAAAATAATACGTTTGCGACCACGTGGTCGCTACAGTGGGAATTGCGACCACGTAGTCGCAAATCAGGGACCACGTGGTCGCAAATTAGGGACCACGTGGTCGCTAGTTTCTTATAAGTTTTTTGAGTTTTTTCTCGTTTTGAGTATTTTAATATTTGAATCAATCTTTGGACCCAACATATAAATCGTAGCATTTTGAAGCACCTTCATTACAAATTTTGTTTCATCTTAATCGGATTAACGACGCTTCATTTAGAAGCATTCGAAGTACACTTTACAAATCTTGTAAACTATGACACATGTTAATCAACACATTAAATACTTATAGAATATGCATCGCTTATCCGATAAAGACGAAACAAAATCTGTTGTAAAGGGTTTACAAAATGCTACAATTTATATGTTGGGTCCAAAGATTGATTCAAATAATAAAAGGATCAAAACGAGAAAATACTCAAAAAACTTATTAGAAACTAGCGACCACGTGGTCCCTAATTTGCGACCACGTGGTCCCTGATTTGCGACCACGTGGTCGCAATTCCCACTGTAGCGACCACGTGGTCGCTCCTCTCAGTCTATATATTCAGCCTTCGCTATACATCATATATAAAACATTAAAGTGCCGAAATTAGAGATATGGCCGATACAGATGACCTTCCGGAGTTTTTCAAGGTGTATATTGCACAACACAGTTCTGAAAAAATGGTAACTTTATTTTCTATATTTATAATAGGTATTTCTGAGTATATGATATTTAACCGTTTTATTTTAATTTGTAGCTGATACCACGTGACTTCATACCCTTTCTTGGTACGAAAACAACTGGTTTCGGCAGGCTGACCGGTCCAAGCGGCAAAACTAGGAGGGTTATTTTGTCTATGGAGGGTGAAGATTTGTATTTTACAAATGGGTGGAAGGGGTTTCAAAAAGACAATAATGTGGAGGAGCCTAATTTTTTATTTTTCAAATATCATGGTAATTTAGAATTTACGGTTACCATCTATGATGAAAGTATGTGTGAGAAAATTGTAAACCATGGTGATCAATAAATTTTTTTTTATAATATTATACCACTTTGCGACCACGTGGTCGCGAATATTATTTTATATTTATGAAAATCGATATACATAAATATGAAATGCTAAAATACAGATATTACCGACCACGTGGTCGCAACCGATGTTTTGGTGCGAAACTCTGCGACCACGTGGTCGTAAATAATATTTTATATTTATGAAAATCAAAAAAAATAAATATGAAATGCTGAACTACAGAACTTACCGACCACGTGGTCGCAAATAAGATTTTGGTGCCAAACTTTGCGACCACGTGGTCGCAAAAAAGCCGCGCCATATTTTACCGCCAAGTTTACCGACCACTTGGTCGCAAACTGGACGCTAAAAATTTCCGCGAACCGTTCCCTCCAATATTAGCGTCCATATTTTCAATTGCGACCAAGTGGTCGCAAAGGGGCGACCAAACTGTCTTGGTCGCTAATCTGTGGTCGCTAATGGTGCAGTTTGGTGTAGTGTTATGTCTTGTTAGGATCTTTGAAAAATAAGGGAAAAAGTGGAAAAAAAAAGTCAAAAGAAAAAATATTTTTTTGGAGGAAAATTTATAAAAGGTTTCTTTATAAAATTTAACTTTCCATTGAACAACCAAACATGCATTTCATTTTTCTTTTAAAATTTTATTTCCATCTACAAACTTTTCATGATCTAAACGGAGCATCAACATTTGAAATCAACCGATTCGTTGTAACTATTCATCTTATGCTGGAGGAGCTAAACTGCGGCTATGGAGGATATGCAAGGGAGGCTAAAGGCGATTGAAGACATGGTGCGTGCCGGATTTGAAGTCAACGGTGTGGGTGTCACTGCCGCGAGCGATGGCGCAAGCTTCATTCCAAGCAACTTCATGAACATCACTTGAATTGGGTATGTAATAAAAACTTGTGACTTTTTGTATGAGACAGGGGACTTAAAGGCAATCATATGCCTCTTTGAACTTTAGACAGGGAACTTGTGACTTCACTTATCATTTTGTTGAAACTTTTGTGAAGTCAGGATTTTAAATTAAATCCAGTTTAACAATGTTTAAATAGTATGTTAAATTGATTATGATAATGATTTAATTAATAAACAAATTACAATCATAATTAAACAATTTAACTGGCCTACACAACCCGAATTTATGTTAAACAATCATGTTACATAACTCCCAAGCGACTAAACAACAAAATGTTCCTTCATAAATAAAGCAACAGAAGAATAATCATGTCACAATGGATAGATGCAACAAATAGTTTTTGCAACGCATTAACGAGTGCGTCGCAAACGCCATGTGATATGCCAAAACGTAATCTGTCACAACTGACTTATGTCACGCTACGTTCGTGACAAAGCGAACGCGCACTTGTTTTGTTACATTGGTATCACGCAACATAGATCGATCTTACGCGACATTTAATGCACGTCGCGAGAGTGTCCATTTGGTGTAGTGACATTTGGTAACTTGTTCGGTCTTTTTTATACATATTGTTTGTGTGTTGAAGCTAATTCACAATTCATTTCCATGTTATGTGATGCGAAAATTCTTATTTTGGAGGTCAATAAAAATCCTTCTCTTGTTAATTAAGTGAACATTTCAATACCTTGAAATGTAAGAGAATAGAAATTAATTTAGTTATTCGGACCAAAACTTGGACGGGACTAGTATCGCCCAGACATGCCACCCTTAAGTTTTCTTCCAACAATTTTTATATTCTTATTATCTATTTAGTAATATTAATTTCCAAATGTACAAGTACTAAAAAGAAAAGGTCAAAAATTTCTGAAAAAAAAATATGCGGATGAGATTGAAGTACCAAGAAGATATGGTGTCCTTAGGAATGAAGGAAAGTAAACAAACAAATAGGTTTCAGAAATGGAAAATTTACTAAGTTAAGTTTTGCATCAGTAAGGGTTTTAGGGTAAAGACTCATTTAAAATGTGAAAACACGAAATATGTATAAAAAATGAGACAGGAACATTTTCAGCTGCTTCAGAAAAAGTTTACTTGGCAACAACTACCTTTCAACTTTTATTACTTTGTACCTATCAAGGCAATACATGTTTATTTTTTTTATTTTCTTTAAATCTGAATATTCTAAGAGGAACGCAGTGATGCAATGCGATACCAACACAAACAAGCAACAGGAGACCCTTTCGCGTCACATACATCTACCAACTAACATGAGGAGCATAAAAGAAGACGTGTACGCTGCACACCACAACGCCAAACCCTTCACTTGTACTATCAATGCAGAAACAACAAAACCCAAACAGAATAAAGGAAACTCACTCAACCATAACCTACGAGAAAAAGCCACTTGTCACTTGAAATACAGTGAAATAGGATTCTACATATGAAGTGAAGATTAGGGTTCGAAACCAAAATTCAAATAGGGTTACAGAGGAAATTAAACATCTAACTGAAACAAAAACATGACATAACAAAATAACAAAAGATGAAAGGCCAATCCTTGGAACATCTAAAAGCTCCTAAAACATCTAACCGAAACAAAACAAAAAAGACATAACAAAACATCAAAAGATGAAAGGGAAATCCTTTGAACATCTAAAAGCTTCTCGAACAGAAAATCCATTGGTATATATCTTTATATCTTACACTTTTTTTACTTGCACGAAAGAATCAGCCGTACCTAATACGAGCTTTGTCCGTCTCTTCGACGCCTTTCACTTATCGGCTGGCATCCGGCTAGCACTGCATCATCAAGTACGTAACCAAGTGAGCCTTAAGAAATTATGATATGGTTAAGAAATTGATCAATTTACATTGAATTACTCAATGATCACGTCATTTAATGATGTCGTCCCGAAACATATATAACCCTAACAAAACAAGGAAAGCTCACTCGATCATAACCAATCTACAGCAAAAACCCACCTGGAAGCTAGTGAAATCAAATTATATGAACTCAGAAATAGCAATCAATCTAAGAGAGAGAAGTGAAGATTAGGGTTTGAATCAAAACCCAAGTCGGGTAGTATATATGGGAAAATCAAAAAAACTATAACGAAAACAAAAAGACATCAAAAGTTCAAAGGCAAATTATTGTAGCATGGCGTACCAGTAGAAAGCTGCACTCAGAACTGAAGAATTTTGAGTGATGAAAACCTAAAATAAAACATCAAATATATACGCAAAGTCGCTACTTCTACATTTACTCTTCTTGTCACTTGAGTCATCGACTCTAGCACATGAACTTTTCTTGATACTTTTTTAAGTATGTCTTGGGACATGACTTGTATTTTAACAATAAGACACTGATTTTTTTCATCCATACACGACGATGACATAGAACCGACACAGATTTTATCAAAAGAGTTTGCTTTATAGAAAAATATTCCAAAACAATAATGGCACTAATTAGTAATTACCAATCCTGTAGGTTAGAAGGTAATGACAATGCAATTAATAAATGTTATTAGGGTGCATATTAGCGTTCAAAGGTAATTACAATGCTCAACATACAAATATAGCTTGCTTAATACTTAAGCTTAGACATGTCATTGTCAAAATAAAGCAACCATGAAATAATGTTAAGTTCACACAAATATACGATCGTTTATGCATAGGTTTCTGGCACTGGTACTCGTACATCCTACATGCGTATCATTTTTAGAAAATCGCTACTATCGTACGCACTATTGTAGCATTGTTGCATTATCACACTTGTACATGTACATGTGTAATATAAGTTTGTGTACTACCACATTGCTTAATATGGTAACGTCCGCTCTCTCATTCTAATTATGATGACTGTTCATTGGAGCTTTGTAAAGAAAAAATGGGGAAATGGTTGATCAGTTTATTAATCACACAGCCATAACCAACATTTATCTATTGTGATTCGAAATACATTTTATCTGTTGCAAATAATTTTGAATTATTTTTATGAACGATATCACCAACTTTTACATGGGTTATTGGGAACATGATTTTCAACATCAGTACCTCCTATAGGTTTTTCAAAATGTGCTATAAAATATTATTCCTAGCAGTTTTTTTTTTTAATATTTGTTCTCCAAATTTCAGTTATGAAACGTTGTTATTGAAGTGATGTACAGGCATACAGCTGATTTCCAATAAATAACCTTAACAGGAATACTCCTTTTTGAATTATGTTAATGAATGTAATTTTGAAGGCAAATTATCCTTTTGGTTCTTGAAAATTTGATATAAAATACTAATTTCCTACTAATATTTTTATATCTGTCATTCCAAAATTTAATAATAAAATGCATTATATTTGAACATGAAATGCACAAACCAATTGTAAGTAAATAGCCTAATTAGGGATACTAAGTCAAGCACTGTTGGAACGGATCCCATAAGAACTCTGCAGTTAAGCGTGCTTGGACGAGAGCAGTACTAGAATGGATGACCTCCTGGGAAGTCCTCGTGTAAGTCCCCATTGAGGTAGGAGTGAAACTCTGTGATCCCCTGCTAACTAGCTAACTAATAATAATAATAATAATAATAATAATAATAATAATAAAAAGTAGACAGCCTAATTAAAACTAATTTTCCACTTCTTTTTTTAGTAAATGGGAAGCACATGACTCCCTTATGATGTTGAAATTTTGTACTCCCTCCGTCTTCATTTGTTGTGTACATTGGTAGTTATCACAAAATTTAAGAAATAATGATAGTGTGAAAGAAAAAAATAATATAAAGGTAAGTGAATGGAGAATAAAGTATGAAAGAGAGTGTTATGTGAGAGATAAAGTAGGAAAGAGAATTGTCCGAAATGAAAATAAGAAGAACAAAAGGGACACTAAAAATAGAAATAGGAAGAACAAAAGAGGACAGAGAGAGTAATTCGTATTTGTATTTGAATTTTGATTCGATACTCGCCGGTGAAACATGTATATCTCTTTTACATATGTCAATTTTTATTCACATGATTTCCTTTTTATATTCAAAAATCCAACTGATCAGATAACTTATTGAAGTTCGTGTTTGAAGAGCGACCTTTATTCCAAGTCCTCCCAAAAAAGGAAACTGTGAGCCTGTGACAGACCAAAGCCATGTCGACCCTTATGATTCCAAGTGAATATTAACTCTGAAGGTTATCTTCTATGGTGCCATTTATGAAGAAAATGAGTATAAATCTTGTATAGTGGAGAATGGAATATTCTAGACTAGAGAACCTTATAAATCTTGATGCTTAATTGGCTCCCATTTGTTCATTTTCCTTATTTAGTTGGATGAAGGATCATTGGATCCATGGAAGAAGATTGTTCCCTTGCTTTTATATGCCTTTTGGCCTTGTCAATCATACTGTGTATAATATGGTTTACTTTAATAAACCAATTAGCACTTACTATGAACTAAGATTCTCTAACCTAACCACCTCATTTCACACCATGCAGTTCAATTATGTATAGTTGTCGTCGTCCCGATGGAAAAAAAAAACGGCGTGAACACTTCAGTTCAATTAGCCTAAAATTAAACTCTAAATTCTAAACCATGATTTCAAAAAGTAAACGGAAAATATTTGATATTGCTTTTATCATCCGCCGTTCCGAATGCGTAATCGAATCGATCAATAATAGTTTTATATGCAAGCATTGCAAGCTGCGTGAGATATATGAAAGTGTGGACAAAGTTTATACATAGTAGATTTTCTAAGTTCGTGAAGTAGTGTAAGCGATGTGATAAAGAGCATTTTGGGTCTGATCTTGTTAGACATGATCTGTAAATTAAATAAGAGATGAGGGGCTTTTAAATAAAAAATTTAATTGTTTGGTTTGAACAGACAATAGCGAGGAAAATTCCGTCATTAAATGGGGTAATTTTATCTCTGTCAAATCTTATTATATTATATATATATATAAGCTTCTCACAATTTAAATAGGAAATTATCTGATTGACAAACCCAAAATCGGTTTAAGAAAGAAAATTGAAAATTGATCGTTCTAAGTGCAAAAGTGGACAATGGATTTGACCTTCCCTTATCTCGACCGAAGGTCCAATGCATTGTCCATAATTTGCAAAATGCAGCAGTATGGATCATCCACTATTCATAAATTATATATATTATTAATTAATTATTAAAACTTATTAGTAACTTAATTTAATAGATAAATTTATTATTATTGTATGTACAAATTTATTGTTTTTGCTACGTTCTAGAAATAAAATATAGTAATTTATCATATATATAATTTTAGTATCATTCTTTATAAACAAAAATATATTTTAATTTTATCTAATATTTAGAGGACATTCCTCAAATACTGATGAATAAACGCACCCTTTCAAACGCTCTCGCCATCGGCCGGCTTCCACCACTGTAACCCCCTGTTTTCATCAATTTCGTCCGGAATTGGATTTGGCCTCCGCACTCCAATTCTTTCAAACCGGAAGATTGGAGACATCGTCGGCACGCTTCATATCGTCTTCATCAGATCTGCAAATTCCGATGCGAAGAAAGCCAACACCACTTTCGTTACCACCCATTTGGCGAGCCAATCAATGTCGTAGGAAGTAGCGAAGAATCGACAAAACTCTACCTTACAAACCGTAAAGAATATACAATACTTCGAGATGAGGAAGAGTGGTCAAATGCATAAGTTTTGGTTCTGGCACCTTTTTTGGACGGATATGACTGAGGGTATAGGTGGAAGGTGTTGGTGGAAGGTGTGGCCAGAAAATGTTGGGCTTTGGGATGTTTGGACTTTTGGGACAACTTGGTCAAGTTGATGAAAGGGATGGATGAAGGGGTCGGTAACAGTTCATGAATGTGTCGGCCGTGATGGTTTGGAATTCTTGGAATGGCTGGTTACTATTTATTCAGTTATACTTTTCTCCTTTACTGCGGCGCAATCTATGGAAGGGTGAGAGCTTCTATTTCTCTCATCGCATACGAGTGAGAGGTTTTATTTCTCTCCTTGCCTGGATAGCGATTCAGGATCAATGGTCGCTTTCCATTTGAATAAATTAATCATGAATCTTGTATTGCGGACGATAATCCCGTGCTGTATACTTTCATGTATACATTAATTCCCTATTTGAAAAATTGTAATTTAAAAAAAATCTCATAACCAAAAATGAAAACGTGTTCATAGGTGACTAATTTTATGTTAGGTCATGACATGACATTTTTTTATTATGTCACATGACCATTTTTCTATACCTATTTGGGTGATTAGAGCATGTCAACGGGCTCATATATCATGCCCCAATGTGTAATATTATCTAGCTGGCAAACAAAATAGAGATTCCAACGCAGCCATCTTATTTTACAAAATTGTACGTTAATCACTAAACCCTAAACCTTCATATCTAAAACCCTAAGCGTTATTTGGGGAAGTCTATGTTTCCTGAATTTGCATGGTTGCTCGATTTTCTCTTCAATGTACTCAGTGCCGGCTCTACCTAGAGGCAGATGAAGCAAGGGCTTTAGGCCCCGTTTTTAAAAAAAAAATTTACTTGAACAAAAGGGCCCAAAATTTTATTTGAAAGGCTCATAAAATATAAATGAAAGTATTTTTTAATATTAGTAAAATATTTAATTTCAAATGCTCATTAATTAAAAAAATATTTACATATAAGCCCCAATTTTATAGTCCGCTTTAGGCCCTCGTTTGGGACGAGCCGGCCCTGAATGTACTTGACATTTCCTTGGTACAATCTATATATATAAAAGAATATCATCA
The DNA here is from genome assembly GCA_035048345.1 of Echeveria elegans. Lineage (NCBI taxonomy): Eukaryota > Viridiplantae > Streptophyta > Magnoliopsida > Saxifragales > Crassulaceae > Echeveria > Echeveria elegans. The sequence goes on from JAWWMW010095014.1 coordinate 9,001, forward strand.
TTAATTATTTATCAACCACTCACTTTCCCTCACTAATTCCTTTATTTCCTCACTGAAGACCCTCATGCAATAAGACTTTGACAAAAATGTACATCCCCACCCTCCTTATTTACACTACATGTCATTCATCACTATTCATCCATATTTGACTGTATTTAACCAACTGATCGTATTTGAATATATTTGACTGTATTTGATCAGGTAGATTTCAAAAAATATATAAAATTAAGATTTTAAAATTTTAAAATTTAAAATTTAAAATTATAAATGGAGTGAAAAACATTGTAAAGTTTAATTAAATCGAATAAAGACACCGAAAAAATTTCCGTCAGGACGACGGGAGTGCAATTAGTTGATTTCATGTTTATGGAATGTGTCATTTTTCTTTTGATTTTTTTGTAAACCGAGCACGATGGTCAAGTGCGGTCATAAAATGCATATAAACTATGGTGAAGTGTGCCTTTTCCGAGTCTCATCACTTTTTTACATAGAAATTGTGGAGTAACGTATTTTAACGTTTGTTTAAGTCTCCTAATACTAGTCTTGTTTGTCTAATTATATGTATAAGATTATATTTTTGGTGTAATTTTGTATTTCAAAGTATGAAAAGAGAAAAGAATAAATACGAGTTAAAACGTCAATTTAAAGACAGATCACCTTAGGAGAAAGTTTGGAAGAGTTTGGAGAAGCCATTTCTAAATTGAAGTTGCTGAAAATTATAGATTAGACATTTTTTGCTTTGAAAGTTTCCAAGGAGCGCATCCGTTATCCGATTGAGATGAAATAAAACGCGTTTGAAAGCTGACTCAAAATTCTACAACTCTCATGTTGACCGCAAGGAGTGATTTGGACGATAAGACGGTCAAATTTTTATCCAGGGCCGTGCAAAAATAGAGAAGGGCTACTCGATCTAGTAAGAAACCTATTCAGCCGAATGAAACAAACAGAGAGGGGTTATTCGACCGACTAAGAAAGCTACTCGACCGAACTACATGCTACTCGATCAGTCTTGCTCGATCGAAAGTCAGCTCGTTCAATTAAAAGAGATCATTTACCTCAACCATCAAGGAGCATTTTAAAGGAGTATTTGTGTGAAGAAACCAAGAGACATGAGGTCATTATTGTTAGAATTCATGGCGCATTTTAATGGAAGATTTTGAAAGGTTTTGTATTCCTTCATAATGATGAGATATGAAGAGTTTTTTTTTTCGCGAAGAGACTTTTGAACAAATGTGCACACGAAAATCAGAGAGAAAAACGAGACTCAAACACTAAGAAATCAGTCTACACTACGGCAAGGAGTGAAGAAGGCGGCCGAACTCCGACCAAGACCTCCTACCACTTTTCTCTTTTTCCTCCTCCTCTTCTTTTCTTCTTCTTCCTCCTAGTATTGTAATTTATTTCGATGATGATGAAAGTCAACTCAATCAAACAGAACTCAACTTCACATAACCAAAATTGAAGCAAAACCTAGTAATGATTAAAATTGATAAAGTTCCGACTTGTCGAAACTGAGAAGACTTAATGTGTAGATCGGAGAGGCGATTTCGACGGAGATCGGAAAATTATGAAAAGTCGTACGATCCAAGTGTTTGGAGCTTTTTGCAGAAGAATGGGGATCTGGCAAAGGTAGTGGAAGAAGATGGCCAGCTGTATATGGGCCGATTGTGGGCCAGTTTTGTTGACCGTTGGAATTGATGGGGCTTCGTGATCCGTGGAAAGTAGGGCTGTCTCGAGTGAAAATTCACTAAATCAAGCCATTATCAAGCACATGAGCTACTCAATCAACCTTGATAAACAAGCCATGATACAGTTTGCTGATTCATGGCTAATATTGATGTGAAAATTTGCCTTGCTCTTTGCTCTGTGGCTAAGTTTGATTGTATTTTAGGTTAGGCTGTGGGTAAGCCTGCACCAACTACAGGTGGAGTGAAGAAGCCACACAGATACCGCCTCGGAACTGTTGCTCTTCGGTGAGCGATTCACTCTTTTTTATGTTAACAGAGGTCAATGCTTGAATATTTTCGAATGACTGATGATGTGTTATGAATATGACATTGGCAGTAAAATCTGCAAGTACCAGAAGAGTATGGAGCTGCTTATCAGGAAACTTCCCTTCCAGAGGCTTGTTCGTGAAATTGCTTAGGACTTCAAAGTATATATCGATGAAAATTTTGTATTAAGATACTGATTTTCAAGGAACGTCCGCCGCTGATTTTTGTTTGTGTTCTGTACTCATTCACTTCATCAACTCAATTTCAGTATTTAATTTCAATGTAATTTAGTAGTTAAATTCTTGTTCAGTTTGGGGAGTTGTGATTGCGATATAATAGTATGAGACTTGTGCTTAATTTATTTACATGTTGAATTATTCATGTTCTTGTGCTTCAATGCATGCTTTAATTATT
>JAWWMW010095034.1:0-21524 GCA_035048345.1 Echeveria elegans
TGACTTAGACTACCATGTAGTGTTTCTCATAGTGGATCGTATCCAAATACATATCCTATATGTATCTATGTTCTTTCTTGTCAGAATGATTAGTAAGATTCAATCAACGCATACAGAAGCATACCAGTACTCTTAATTCAAATATCATTCCCAAGATAAATTATTGACTATGAATTTTAGAATAATGTTCTTTAAACAACTATCTTACTTACAGGATAGTAACTTAGATAGAACATTCATTCATGGATAGTGTCATCAAGTATCATGCACAAGAAAATGAGTATGATAGAACTTATGCCTTAGTTCATTTATTAACTTAATAATAATCACAGATTCCAATGCACTGGGGCTAGGGCTTACATTAACAAACTAAAGTACTTCGTAGGAATAGAAATTTGTCGATCGAAAGATGGATTTTCTTATCCCAAAGGAAGAACACACTTGATCTTTTGAGTGAGACAGGTAAACTTGGAGCTAAACCTGCAAGAATGCCATTGGAGAATGGCTACAAAGTCATAAGAGAGGGGGAGCTTGAAGATCAACCCCACGACAATGCCGAGCAATACCGAATAATGGTTGGTAAGCTCATTTATTTAACTATTACTAGATCTGACATTTGTTTTGCTATGAATCAGGTGAACCAACATATGCAAGCTCCAAAGAAGCATAATTGTCATATGGTGGAGGGCATCCTAAGGTACCTAAAGGGCTCACCGTGCACAGGCATATGTATGGGGTGCAATGAAAGCACTGAAATATATGGATGTGCATCCGGGTCACCCGACCCGAGACCGGGACCAGATTTTTCAGAAAAATGGTGACCCGGGGACCGGACCAGGGTTCGGACCGAAAACCCGGGTTTTTCCTTTGTTTTTTTTTTAATTTTCTGGATTTGGACCGGACCGGGACCGGACCAGAAAACCCTAAAAACTCGACCCGGGTCCGGGTTCACCCGTGACCGGGAAATGCCGGTCTAATCCGGTCCGGTCTGATTTTGTGCATCCCTATTGAAATAGTTGGATATTGTGATGCTGATTGAGCCGCAGACAATGTGGATAGAAAGTCTACTACGGGCTATTGCACATTCATCGGAGGCAACCTAGTCACTTGGAAGAGCAAGAAGCAAAATGTGGTCTCATGCTCAAGTGCTGAAGTTGAATATAGAGCAATGAGGAACCTCACATACGAACTCATATGGATTAAGGCTCTTTCCAAGGATCTAGTCATTGAGTCTTCAAAGCCAATCGTCGTGCATTAATGTGACAACCAAGCCGCAATCCACATTGTGTCCAACTCGGTCTTCCATGAGAAGACAAAGCACATTGAAGTTGACTGCCACAAGATGCGACAAATGGTAGAATAAGGAATAATCCTCTCGTGCTACACACGGAGTGAAGGCCTGTTAGCCGACATCTGGCATCAAGTTCAAATGTGTGTGAGTCCATTCAATCAAGACTTGGCCTCACAAGTATTCTACCGTCATAAGTATCCAGGTCGTTGGAGTTGTACTCTTTTCCTAGGTATGGTTTTGTCCCACTGGGTTTTCCATGCTTAGGATTTTAATGAGGCAATTTTCTTTCGGTTCCAAGCTTAAACTCATCTTGGGTGTCAAGTTTGAGGGGGAGTATTGAAAGAGATGATCACTTTGGCGCCAAGTAACAGCAACTTGGGTGCCAAGTAACATTCAAATGAGCTGATCATGTGGAAGCTATAAAAGGAAAGAAGTCATTATGCCTTGTATGAAAAGGAGCGTGTAGAAGCGTGTGAAAGCTCAAATAAGAAAGGAGAGTGTAGTGCTCAAATAGGAAGGAGCGTGTAGAGTAAATAAGTAGTATAAATACTCTTGTATTATCACACTTCAAAACACACGAAAATACATTCATTTGTGATTTATTCTTCTATTCATACTCTCCTTATACACGTTCATGCTCAGCTATATTTCAAATTCTTTCATATTTAATGTTGTGAACTCATCCTTCACCTCAAATAATGTTTAAGTTAATAATTTATGTTGTTAAGGCATTATTAAGGCTTAAATCCCAACACGCCCATGTGGTGGTATGGACTAGGAGTTTGGTTGTGTCCGTTGACAGTGAACTTGCGAAAGCTACCATCTGCTAATTAAATGCTTCATACAGGCTAAAATATGATTATCATGACAGGGGAGACAGAATAGACCATAAAAATAATGTTTATCAAAACTGGCGCTTAGTGATCTATGCGCGCTCTTCCCTTTTTTCTTTGCGTTGTTGTTGTCTATGTGCTTTTGCAAGGTGAGTTTATTCAAAATAGTGATCCTGTCGATGTATCTGTAATAATGCTCGCATTACATACAGACAACTAGCATTGAGATTGACGTCTAATCATGCACAATATAGGATAAGCTAACGAATCATCTTTATTTCCTTTATCTGCTCACGGACTTTGTTTGCTACTACTTGCAAAACCATTTACTGTGCGCATTTTCAGTTTCAGGTTCTGTAAATGTTGCTGACTGTGTGTGCTTCCATTTGGCCTCTCTTCCAGTTTGAACACTTGGTTGTTTCTGCACCTCAAGATTTCCTGTATGCAGCTCCAACAGGCAATTGAGCTAAATTTTCGTTGCAGGTCAACTCCTTCATACATATCGTAATGTTTGGACCAACTGTGTCTGTTGATAAGTATTCTTTTTCTTTCTTATCTGGCACTGATTACATCTTCGGTTGAGCACCAGTCATTTTCTTCTGTGCTAACAGAGTAACAGTATAACTTATGACAGAACATGCATGAAATGTTAAGTACAGACAAAACATACTGTTGGTCAGGTCTGTCGCATATAATTTCATGCGTGTATACTGTATGGATGAATGCGGTTTGGGTATCTTGCCCGGATGAGCCAGATATGGACCCAGAACAGAAGCCGTGGCGCGAAGAATAGGAAACAAATCCAGAAAAGAAAAGTCACCCGGAGGCATGTCTTTCAATTTTATGTATTCAAATCTTGGTGACTAAGATAGCCTTCGTCCAAATAAGAATATGCATTACAGGAAACACTGCACGTTGTCTGCAAAAGTTATATTCGCATTTTGCTACCTGAAGTACTTCTGGCACTAAAGCATATTATAGAAGCAATTGATTACAACAGCTGCGTGTGTTACCTGGAATTCTGAGGTAAGAAATCAAAACTGCAAAACAATTGTTAATTGTGCTCTGCTGCTTTTGTTGATAATAGAGTGACTGAAGCTGCCAGATGACCTGATTGATAATCAACGTAGAAACATATGAGATGCCAGCTCCAGCACTTCTGCTGGGGCCATCTCAAATTGATATCAGATCATGCTGGCAGCTTCAAGCTCTCAAAACCAACACAGAACTTGACTATGTGATGGCGTCGCAGCGGCAACTTCCATTACTCAAAAATAAGCAGTGCACGAAAGAGTAACTTGATATTATTATTCTCCTTCTAGTCAGAAATGTTTTCTGAAATATATAGAGGAAGGGTTAGGAGGAAACCCAGTTGCTTGCTTAGCTGCAACCAGCTCCATTCTTTAAATGAATTGAGGTTTTTGTCATGTCAACTGGTATTAGTAATATATACACATTTGTCTGTCGCGGCAGGACCACCTTATTTACCTATTCTGAATAACACGTCTAGAGAAGAGTGTTATAAATAAATATATCGTGCTAGCTGCAATCTGCAGCAGCTCTGTTGTTGCTAATTAATCTTATCATATCATCGACAATGTGTGACCGTCTGGATGTGGTAGAGAGGCATCACACTGTGGAGGACCGGAGGAGCGGGCGAATGCTGCCGGTTTTTGTCTTTGGCGTTGGAATATTGTGTTTTAAGGTGCACAGCTGGAGAGGTATTCCCCCTAAGCATATTTCTTATATATGACAAGAGATGAGACAGGGACAGAGGACCACAATGTATGTATGAATAAACCATGAATTGATGATGATGGGATGGATTACAAGAGGCACATGGTTGTGTTTCTGCTCTCTCTAATTCTTTTTAACTACACTACCAAACGGACATAATCTAGAAAGATTTTGACCGTTAAGGGCCGCGGCCTGAGTTAGCAGCACCGGTTCGCAATGGCAGTGCGCACAACTCCAAGTTCTTTGGCTCGTTTGTTTTAGTATTAAGTTTGGGGGATAAAATAAATGTTGAATTGAAGATTATTAGACGAATTGGGTTCATAATGAAAAATGGAAAATAATATATTTCTTATAAATCAAAAAAAAAAATACAAATGAAAACAAAAACAACACCCATAAATATTCATTAAAATTGGCAAAACCTGTTTACCATAAATTTTCCATAGTATTTTCTTTTCCTCTATAAAATGATGATTCATTCTTATAATTTAAAATGACACTTACAAATGAAAATAAAATAAACATTTAGCCATTGCGTAACAAAAATCATCTGTTAACGCCTTCTGCGAGACAAATGATAATTTCTGTCTCAATATGGAGAGAGCTGCCAGAGGTTATATTCTCTTGGCTTCAGCCCACCCTATTGTCCTTATAAGTCGATCCGATCTTCGTCCAAAACCTCCCACATACTCCATAATAAAAAGCTCAAAATCGTACTTAGAAATATTCTTGCCTTCTGCTCTTCTCGCTGCCTCTCCAACCTCTAACATTGCATCTCCCCCAACAAAAGGAGACATAATAGAAACGTCCACGCACAAATTCTACCGTTGTCCCAAGCAGACACTAAAATGTCTGCAGGTTTTTTCCATTATCGAGAAGGTCAGCCACCTCTAATTTAGACCCCATGTTAGCTTCCCTAAGAAAAGTAAAAATGCATCTCTCAACCCATTATGTCTCCTAATCCTCCTCATAAAATAACTAAACCTTTTAAATTTAATATTTAAGTGTAAATTAATCTTCATAACATTTCAAGTTTCAAAATTCATAGTATTATATCAAGTTTTGAATAAACGAATGATAAATGGCTCATGGATCATCAGCGGATCATTCGTTTTATCCGTTTATAAACAGACAACTAATGGATATGAATGATTTGATCCTATCTAAACAGATGGTAAATGGATGATTTTTGATAGACAGTTAATGGACTGATAAAAGAATACGATGAAATCGCGGGCTCTAAACTGGCTCAATGCTCTATTCATAATTAACCGACACAATAAAAAATCGCAAGTCCTATGATGACGTTAGATGCCGAGACGAGTATTGCAGAAGATGTTGAGATTAGATGACAGGAAGGCGGAACTGGTTTAGATGCCGAGACGAGTATTTGACTATTTGCGAGGTGTCTGAAACGACTGATTGACGAGCTTCCGTATGAACTATGCAAATCGAAGAAAAGAAGCTTTGTAATTTAAGAATTTTGATTAAATTAAGATGACAGGAAGAAAAAAGAAGTGACAGAATTATCTTTTAGGCTCTGTTTGGTCGTGAGAAAAAAGTGAGGAAAAGAAAATAATTTTCTCATGAGAAAGTTGTAAGGAAAATTTGATCTCAATTTGCCTATTTTTTGCATTTTTTCCCCTTATAACCAAACGCATAATTTTTCACTCAAAATTTTCCTTTCCTCGCAACCAAACGGAACCTTAATTTCAAATTTTTGTACAAATTTAATCGTTCATTAATCAGCAATTTTTTTTTTGAAATTTGCAAAAAAGACCCCAAATCTTTTTTTTTCCTTAAAAAAGGAGGATCATAGGATTTCACACCTACCCCTTGTGCCATTGATGGGGATTGATCCCTTGACCTTTGGTTCAAGAACAAGTGTCTTTACCACTTGACCACCACTCAGTTGGCAGACCCCAAATCTTCACTGGTTCAAAATGCCACATGTCAGCCATCAGTGATGTGACACCAAATGTTTTTTTTTTTGATTTCCAAGTTAAATGAGGACAATAACTAGTGAATATGGAACATTACTTTTGTTACTTGATCAATATTAGTTTTAGAATAAGGAACATTAATTAACAATTAAGGAACACTACCTACTGATGAAACACTAACTTCTGATTGGCGTATATTAGCATTGGATTGACAAAATATTATCTTTAGAGTGACGAATAATATGTTTTGATTGAGAAATATGAAATTTTGATCGATGAACATTAATTATTGCATTAGGAATATCTTTACTATATATAATTGGGGACCTCTTTTGACAGTTATTCTTTGATTATTTCATCCTGTATTTTTAAATGGTTAAAAATAATGACAATAAAAAAATTGACAGCTCTGTTGGAGAAAAAGAGGTCTTTCCCATTACATGTCTCATGTTTGATTCTCATCTAAACCCATCAATGATTTATACATGTCTCTTTTGGCAGTTATTCTTCGATTATTCCATCCTGTATTTTTAAAAGATTAAAAGTAATGACAACAAAAAAACTGGCAGCTCTGTTGGAGAAAATGAGGTCTTTCCCGTTACATATCTCATGTTTGACTCTCGATGCACAATCCCTGACTTTATGTCTTTATACATAGTATCATTGTTGATATAACATATTATTTGAGTTAAGGTAGTGATTATTTATAGAAATTTTCGCTATTTCGATCCTGGTTTGAGTCCCACCATTGTCTTATTGTGATTTTTTACAATTTTTTTTAAAAAAATCATTGATGAGTTTAGATGAGAATCAAACATGAGACATGTAACAGGAAATACCTCTTTTTCTCTAACAGAGCTCCCAATTTTTTTATTGTCATTACTTTTAACCATTTAAAAATACAGAACGGAATAATCGAAGAATAACTGCCAAAAGAAGTTTTCCAATTATATATAATAAAGATATCAACAATGATACTATGTATAAAGACACAAAGTCAGGGACTGTGCATCGAGAACTAGTTAACTTTAATTGATGAGCAAGTTTTAATTAAGGAACAATAGTTACTATTTGTATAGTCTTAATTTTGATAGACAAATAGTATTTCTTTTATGAACATTAATTTTTGATTGATGAATATTAAATTTTGATGAAAATATTAATTGTAGACTGATGAACATTTCCTTTAAATTAGAAACATTTCATTTTGATTATATTAACCTTAAAAATGAAATAATATCTTTGATTAGCAACCCAATGTCACATCTATTGCCCTCCACTTTGAATAAGGATGGTGTCCTCGTGGTTAAGAAGTCTTTGCACACTCCTTAGGTTATGGATTCGAGATTAGTCCCATTATAATCACCCTCAACTATATTTATTTAATCATATTAAATAAAAAATAAAGAGTAAATCTCAACCTTGAAAAGTGCCATGTGGCACACATTCATGAATTTTATAAATAAATATTTCAATTATTTTTAAATAAACTGTTGTCTTATGTTATAAATTTATATCACGCTTCTTAATGCATTCCCCACCATAATATTTTTGACATGGAAAAATTGTTCGTAAGAGATGCTAAAAAAATTCTTGCATCCCCACCATGATTTTCTTGATCATGTGAGGGGGAGACATAACAAGTCTAGGGATGGCAATTATTGGATCTGCCGCCCCGCAAGTCAAACGGGGCAGGGCGGGGCAAAAAAAATTTGATCCGCCCCGACCCGCGGCGGGTCCAATTCAGTCTGCCACGTGTGATTAACACTAATTAATATCTAATTAATCCTAATTAATTCCTAATTAATTCTAATTAACCTTAATTAATTGCGGGTTGTGGCGAGTCGGGTCCAATTTGCCTTAATTATGGCGGGGCGGGTCGGATCCAATTGCAGATCGGCGCGGGTCGAGGCGAAGCGGATCCAATCGCGGGTCGGGGCGGGGCAGTGCATTTTCAACCCGCGACAGGGCAGGTCCAATTTGCCTCCGACCCGCCCCGTTTCCATTCCTAATAACAACCTTCCTTACCTAGGTAGAAAAAAATAAACAACATCCACACATGAGTGGGAAGAATGGTGTCACCCATGAGGTTTGAATCCTTAAGCTTGAAGTTACCAAACTAAGTGTTCATCACTTGACTACACCTTGATTGACAAAATTTGAGAAATATGGTGAAGACAGCATTTGAATCTCTGACCCTGAGGATTAATGACCGAGTCTTCAACCAGTCACAAAATTTTATTTTCACTACCTACTCCGCCAACTATTTCGACAAATTTAAATAAATTAATAATTACTTTACTATTTTAAATAAAATCTCCTAGCATAATTGAAAAATAAAACAGAAACTCAGCAAATTAAGGAAAATTTTATAAAAAAATGGAAGTGAATATTTATTACAATATTTCTTCGAAAAATAATTTATGTTCAGAATATTTCAATTTTTTCTTTTGAAATATTGATTTATTATTATTATTATTATTTATTTTGATGCGGAATTAAAAAATTCAGTAACAATCAAAAAATTTAACCGACCAACTTAATGAGTTTTTGATAAGAAAGAATTCTATCAATAAAATATACATATTAATCATGGATGATTGATGCAAGCATACGTGTAACTTGTAATTGAATCCAAAAACAATGAAAAACTATATGTTCCATTTGATAAGTTTGATCTATATATATAATAGAATATCTAGAATAGTGAACCACACATATAGCGATGGAAGATAGGAATAAGCCTAAACTGAATAAGGAAAAATAGGAATAAACATAAATTGGAATAAGAAAAAATAGAAATAAGACAAAATAGGAATAAGCCTAAACTGGAATAAGGAAAAATAAGAATAAGAATAAGCATAAACCGGAATAAGGAAAAATAAGAATAAGACGAAACCGGAATAAGATAAAATAGGAATATGACAAAAAAATGAAAATACTCATTTAAATTCGGCCCGCACGACAACAAAAATTGATCGATCGAGTTCCGCCCCTATTTGACCGATTCAATTGCGCATCCGGAACGACACATCCCCGTCGGGACGACGGACGGTACACTTGTAAATCAATAAGATACTTTAACTTGAATAATGTTTTCAAAATCAAATACTCATTTATATTTTTATGAAAATTAGTTTATATTAGATCATTTGAAACATATTTAGAAAATATATTATATTCCATAAAAATATTTTAAATATTTATTTTCTAATTTTATATAATTTTCATATTTTTTTTTGACTTTTATGTCATTTTGAAAGAGATAGGAGCTTTTTTTTTGAATTTTTGAATTATAAGTATAATTATTCAAATTAAATTTGGAGAAATAGTTGTCGGATTTTGTACGTGGTGAAAGAATTTTTTTTATCTCTAATGAGTGGTTAAAACGAAATATTTTAATAAGATAGTTAAATCTAAATAAACACTATAACGAGTTTTTAGAATTAATTTGTCCTAATTTATCTAGCGAGCACGGGGTGGTCAATCAAAAATCCTTCAGGGTCAGCAGCTGCAATTGGAAAAAACCAAAACAAGAGGGACGAATTCAGAATTACTGAATTAGCACGAAACCTTACGAAACACCTCATCATCATCACCACCTTATCATCTACAGAAGAAAAAGGAAACACGGAAGAAGAAATCATCATCTCACGAAACCAGAAGCCAACGCGTTGCCTGCGATTCCTTCGTAAACCCTATTTCAACAAGCATCGTCATCGTCGATCCGCTCCTATCAGATGGGTGTGATGCTATTGGAGGAGATAGTTGACTCAATCGAGATGTGGTTGAAACTAATCAGGAAGACTCCTCAACCATCATATGTTGATCCTGACTTGGACCCTGTCTTACTCGTTCCGGGAATCGCTGGATCCATTCTCAAGGCTGTCGATGACAATGGACGTGAAGAGCGTATTTGGGTTAGGATTCTCGCTGCTGATTACAAGTTTCGTACCAAATTGTGGTCACGCTTCGATCCTTCCACCGGTCGGACCGTCACTATGGATCCTAACACGCATATAACCATCCCTCAAGATCGATTTGGACTTCACGCCATTGACGTTCTCGATCCTGATTTGGTTTGTTCTTCTGCTTTCCCTTTGTTTTTTTTTTTTTTTTGCTGCTGTTGTTGCTGTTGTTATGATCGATGATGATTTCCTCACAGATTCTCGGCCGCGATTGTGTTTACTACTTTCACGAGATGATACTTGAAATGACGACGAAATGGGGATTTCAGGAAGGGAAAACTCTATTTGGCTTTGGTTATGATTTCCGCCAAAGCAACAGGTAAGGCTACTTTTCATTTTGTACTTCTTACTTTATAAACACCTCATCTGCTTAGGTATTTATTTTGCAATTGTTAGGGTTTATGAGCATGTTTATACTATCCAGAAAGATGTTTATGATGTTTATAATGACTTATAATGTTAAGCTCAATTGTTAGGGTTTTACAATAGTTATTGAAAAGCATCAGCTGCTATCCTAGTCTAGACTTGAATTGAACAATTTATACTATCCAGAAAGATGTTTATTAGGGAAACTGGTTGGTACTCATTCTGTCTTTCTTCCAGATTGCAGACCACATTAGATGAATTTGCGGCCAGACTAGAATTGATTTATTCGGCTTCAGGAGGGAAGAAAATAAACATTATAAGTCATTCAATGGGAGGTCTCTTTGTCAAATGTTTTATGAGCCTGCATACTGATGTAAGGGTCTTTCTCTTGTACGTTGAGCTCTCTTATTTTGTTCAACTCGTCGTCGTGTCTGTTTTTGATTGTAGTCAGCTATTACTTAATAGTGTTGCCACTGTGCTACAGATATTCGAGAAATATGTGAAGAATTGGATCGCTATTGCTGCGCCCTTCCAAGGTATGTTTCTAAAACACTCGCAGTTACAATAACGTAATAGAGTGTTACCTCAAGCAAGCTTCACTAAGCGCATGGCTTGTTCAATAATTTTTTCAGGTGCACCTGGTTACATATCCACTACATTTTTGAATGGTGTGTCATTCGTGGATGGCTGGGAACAGAACTTTTTTATATCAAAATGGAGTATGCATCAGCTGGTATGCTTTCGGGGTCTTGGTGTTGATCTCTTTGCATTAAACTTGCCTGTCAGCTTTTTTTTACCAAATAAAGATGTATCACTTGATAAGGATTAGATTGTTTAGAGATCATTGAAGAACTATAAATTCTCTGTGACCACTCATTTAATGCTATAAGTCTCTGTTATGTCAATTGGTATGACTCAAAAGGAGCTATATAAATATATAGGCAATTTTTAGACCCTGAAACGGGACAGTTTTCTGTGGAGGCTTATATATATATTTTTAGGAATATAAAGAAGATTGCTATACAAATACAAATTTGCAACCTAACTTTGTCGTGGGTCAAATTTGAATAACTCGCACTGTGATGATGACGACACGCTCAGTCGTAATTGAAGTAGTTTGTACGCTTTGCAGTAGGTGCTTATGGACATACATTTACTAACATAGTTACTCTTTCAGCTGATTGAGTGCCCATCCATATATGAGCTAATGGCTTGTCCTGATTTTGACTGGGAGCATAATCCACGGCTAGAGATCTGGAGAAAGAGTCAACATGATGAAGGAAAGTCCAATGTTCATTTACAGTCCTATTCTTGCAAGGAAAGTGTGTCAGTTTTTGAGGAGGCTCTTTCCGGAAATACGGTGAGTGACTTTTTGTATCCTTAGAACCCTTAGAGGCCCTTTTGGTGGTAAAATTTGTGATTAGCATGCTTATTGTGCATAAGTTAGGTCTTATAATCTGTAGTTGCCTGTTTCTCTTTCGAAAAGCACCGAAGTGCAAATTAGTTTTCAAAACTTCTGGATTTACTAGTCTGTTGGAGCATAAACTAAGTTTTTGAATCAGGTCCGGTTGTAATTGTTATTTAAAAACTCAGTAATTTCGTAGAGTTAGTCTGGTTTGATATGATTGCCATGCAGCGATATACTTAGTCAGACATGGATTACTCAAAAGATATTATGTATAACTTGGGTGAAATACAGAAGCTCACATTAATGTAAAGGTTTAACGTACTTATAATAATTCTCCCAAATGTAGTTGTACAGAAAGTCGGGTGCTTTCTAACTCGTCTCTTTGTTGCTTATCTTGTATCGTTTTCAGGTTAATTATGGTGGTGCGGAAATCCCTTTACCATTTAACTTGGAGATATTAAAATGGGCAAAGGAAACACGGCACATATTGGCATCCGCTAAGGTCCCTTCGTCCGTGAAATTCTACAATATCTATGCAACAGATCTTCAAACGCCTCACAGTGTTTGGTATTGCATTTATTTTTTTGACAACACTTTGGAGATACTACTAAGTTTCCTAATAATGTTACTACCTGCGTTGAAATCTTATTGAAAGTGTTTGTGCACCAATTTAGAGCACATAGGTACATTGGTGATTGCGCTCTTGCTATTATCTAATAAAGTTATTGAATTTATAATATATATTTAATTGTAATGCAGCTTTGGAAGTCCGGAGATGCCTATTACCGAGTTGCCTGAATTAAGGTTTTGCTTGGTAAGCGACTGAAACCAATCAACTACTAAAAAATATCATATATGTATGTATGAACATTTCTGTCGGATCTTGGGACAGCTCCTCCATTGCAAACCCTATCTCAGGTCAAACAGCCTCATTCGGCCACTGTAGTCCACAATTAAATATGATTTTAGTTATAGTTCACTGCACCCATTTATGTATTCTGCATTTTATTTGGGTTTCCGTTTCTCACAGGTTTCTTTTTCTTCAACACTCTATGTATCGACTAGTAATTATGCCAAATTATTTTCTGTTGAAAATATCACTTTTGCTAAAGCTGCGTTCTTAAATTTTCAGCCGAGTTACATATGTGTTGATGGGGATGGAACTGTGCCTACAGAATCAGCTAAGGTATGTTGCATTGAGGTCAATTTGGTGAATATTGGCCGAATCTGTGCTTTAATTATTTGATATTATTGATGTGATCAAGCTGATTATGGAATCATATTTGTGGTTACTTAAATTCTTTGAGAAATTCAAGTCAAACATGCCATTTCTTGCACGCTACCCATTGTACCAACTTGAAAGTAATTTTATGTGACTTGAGAGGGTCACTGGTTTATGTCCTTTTGACCTGTGTAGGCTGATGGACTGGATGCAGTGGCAAGAGTTGGAGTTCCTGGTGAGCATAGAGGAATACTTGGTGACCGCCATGTCTTCCGCATTCTCAAGCACTGGCTCCATGCCGGCGAACCAGATCCCTTCTACAACCCTCTTAATGATTATGTGATCCTGCCCACTGTTTGTGAAATGGAGACACACCAAGGAAAAGGTTTTGAGCTAACCGCGTTGAAGGAAGAATGGGAAATCTTAACAAATGAGCAAGATGGGCAAGATGTGCATTCCGGAAGTAAACCAGTTGTGAGCTCCTTATGTGTTTCTGAAGAGAGGGATGACATTCCTTCACGAACAGAGGCTTGTGCGACTGTAACTGTTCACCCTCCAGATGACAATAACAAGCAGCGCATCGAGCTGAATGCTGTAAGTGTGTCCGTGAATGGCTGAGGCGTACATTCCCAAGTCACTTCTGCCGCCCTTGTATAAAAGATGCACATTAATTAAAAATGGAAATCATTAAATAACAAAGGAACCCCTTGTATAATGTAGTCTTAAAATCACATTTATACATGTATGCTTTTAACTCTTGCAAATACGAGAGCTGTACATTGTAATAAAAACTCCGGCGAGTTTCACAGTTTACCCCTGCTTCACCAAACCTCTCTCTGAGATGGCCAACAGCGATGATGACGAACTTCAATATTTTTGACGTTACAGGCACACACAAAAAGGGAATAAGAAAGAATGTGAGCAGATTGTCCAGTGTTTTTTTTTCAATTTTCAATCTTCAGCAATGTCACAACTCACAAGTCAGAGTGCTGATCATGTTAAATCTTAGAAAACCCAAACATCATCTACTTGCAAAGAATATGTTCATAATGAATGAGGATGCTTTTGTTGTTGACTTTGATGTTGGGAAAAAATGTATGCAAATTCCTATTGCCGCAAGAATGTCTGCGATCAAAAGTGGTCAACTATCATTTCGAAACAAGTCAACAAAGTATGTTTGCCACCAAAATTTGAAAGCATTACGGGGAATGCAAAGAAAACAATGAAAAAATAACTACTTATTATTGTTTGGGAAGCACATGAGCATGTTGGTAAATAAGGCGGACGAAGGCTTTTTTTGTTCTTCGGGTTTCTTTATAGATTGAACCGTATTTTTTCAAAAAGAAAGCTAATAGGAACAGGGCAAACGCCGAAGTCGCCAGTAAGCTGGGCAACCAGGAGCTGACAGTAAAATGTTGCAAGGCTAGAAAAACACTATCGCAATTGACCTGATAGAAAAACACTTGCACTGATCTATGCAAATCTGACAAGCGTCATGCCAAGAAAAATATGCAGCTGTAACTAAATTATACTACTTACACTTGAGACCTGTTGTACAGCTGGTGTCTGCGTAACTGTAAAACACTTGAGTTGCAGCAGCTATCAGGTCAACTAAAATGATTTATGACTATAAATTCGAGAGGAACAGCTCACTCAAGTTGCAAGCCCATAAATGAATTGCTTCAATGCCAGAGTCAGATGTTCATAGCTGCAAAGGCTTCAAGAAGAACTAGGGTCCATAATGTAAATGTAACATTAAGTTATACATTTAGAAATGGAAATAGCATCCCAAGTTCATATCAGTCAGTGAGTTTTCTCAGCAGGCATAGGTAGAGCAGCCAAGTCCTCAGGTGTTACTGGTTTGTGCAGCTGCGATGTGAAAAAAAAAAAATTGAGGATGCAAAAAACAGACAGATGCTTTCAGTTACCACATCCATATGTGGGATGGGGATAGGGATAGTACGTAATACTTACAGCATCCGATACAGTCAACCAATGCAACGAGCGCAAGCACGTATCGTCTTGGGAAGGAAGGGAGTCATGATTCCAGAATGCAAAGCTTGAAAATTTAGCCTTGGCTTCCCATACACTTCTATCCTTGTCCGAATTGTTCTTGGCAATGACGAAGCCTGGCAAGCACATCATACACTTTCTTCAGATTAGCGAGGTTGCAGATTGATGATATGATAAAAAACAAATACTAATAAAGAAGAATATGGGAACCGGAATAGTGATGGGAAAGGGGGACGGTGGCACCGAGCAACTCTCTTCCGCGAAAATAAGATTTCTGCACCACCAATCCGTCATTCTCAATTCCTGAAGCAAACAGTAAATTATAGGTATACGAATGAAGAGATGAATGATAAATAGGGAAGAGAAAGCTGTTACCAGTTGGTTTGGGTTTGAAGTAGTGAGAAACTTGAGATGGACCATCAAATTTGATGCAGCATGGAAGATGATGAACCTGCCCGCTCAGATCCGGCGTCACGTCATCTTCCTCTCCTCCCAAATTCATTGTTACATGGCTACCACTCGATATCCCCTCTACCCCTTCCATCAGTCGGAGCCCTAATTCCTCAAAACCCGTAAACATTTTGTAAAACATCTCATTTTGTTCTTCGTTTTCATCTTAAAACTAGTGGTGATCCTGTCGTTTCGACGGAAATGGTTTTTCTGTTAAATTTAAATTTTTGTTTTTTTATTTTGTTTTTAATTTTTAATTTGTTGGTAAATATATGATTTGTTAGTTAGATATTCTTTTATATAGATAGATAAATGTGAAGCACCTTTTAGCGACGAAAAAAAGATCATTAGGAATTAAAAAAGTGGTTGGTAAATGTGTGGTGGTGATTGATAAACTATTATATATATAGATTACCCTATATTAGTATCTCTATATGTAATTGGGAGTGATCCTAAAAAAAAATTAAAAACAAATCTTCTATTAATAAAATCGTTCATCTCAATTCCTAAACTATATTTGTTTGACAATTCTTCATTTATCTCATATACTTTTTTTTTTATCTTTTTATCGACTCCTTATCCGATTGAAATTGTTATAATAAAAATATGTTATGATTAAAAATTATAATTATTCTAATATTCTAATATTTAGAAAATCATAATATTAAAATTAAAAATGCAAAATTAAAAATTAAAAATTGTGGAGTACTAGTAAATATAAGAATTGATAAAGAAAAGAAATAAATTAAATTAAAAATATCAATGAAAGGAATTTCTTTATAAATTTTGAATTTCTCAAGGGCTCGATTGTGAAAGAGGGGTTTGCGATCGATCCGTATTTCGTGTGAAGCTAGCGTGGCAGCTTATGGTGAAATGGATGTGTTACCTGATGCTAATAATCATAGTGAGGTGAAACTGGATGAAATTGTTCCATTTGAAGATTCAACCGGATTAGAAGTGGGAGAAGACTAGGGAGTGGAACATGTAATGTAACTAATAGTGTTGGTTATGGGATGCTACGTCGTTTAGTTAGTTTAATTATCACAACGTTAATTAGTTTTTAGGATTTTTATCAAGACGCACAATACGTAGGCCGCTGCTCAACTCTTCACCGTCGTTCAATTTTCCACAGCCCGCTGCACGTGTCTAGCCGTTTTGGAGTGTTCCGCCATGTCAGGCGTGTCCGACACAGACAAGGCATCCAATTCGGCGTGTCCGTGCAACCCAGCACATGAGTAGCTTGATGACCTAGGTTTGTAATGTGTGTTACTTTTGGTGTTGGTTACCCCTAGTGTTCGATGAAATGTCTAGGTGATTGATATGTCGAGTGATTGAAATCTAAGAATAAATTATGTTTGATTCAGAATGCATGAAAATGAATCTAAGGATTAGCCGAAAAGTTGCCATATCATATCAAGTTTGTTATTACTAAGTTTGAGGTGAAAATCCGGTTTTGTAGTAACTTACCCTAGATGAGACAATATGACGACGGATTGAGGCTTACATATTCACTTGTTCTAAGACCTAAGTATATACAAAGGTTCTCTTTATCAAAAAAAGAAGAAGTATATACAAAGGTTGCCCTCGCCTTAGGATAAGTTAGCTAACTATACCATGCCTTAACCATTTGATTTTAGCGTTGGTCAACAAGTTACAAATGTGTTCAATAGTCTAGACTTTGCAATTGAATTCCCATTTTAAAAAAACCAACATTTAGTTAACTTGTTTACTACAGACTACAGAAGTAATCCAACCAACCATTGATTCGATTAGTTAAACTTACATTTAGTCTAAAACTAGCACATTAGTTTTGTCTATTCCTAGGATGACCCGGTAACACCAGTTTACAAAATTTTTTGATTCGTTAGGCAATTCGAGAACTTAGGACTTGAATCACTAAAAAAAAAAATACAATGATCAGACTGATTTAGATCCAATTCAACGTTTTGCTCCACACTTCCCTTGAAAATGGGCAAAAGATAGATGGTGATAGACTTCTTATTACTGCAGAACATACAACTCCCGTCATTCACAATGTCGAACCTTTTAAGCTTGACTTTTGTGTATAATCTCTCCAAGCAGAGCATCCATAGTAAAATTGAGCTCTTGACCTTGCAATATCTTCTTACAAGCATCTTTAGTCGTTTAAGGAATTCCCTGTACATCTTTCCAGTGGGAAATTGCTCTCTATATTCTATGTTATTCCAAGTCTGGGTTTGACTGACTTTATCCCTGGATTTCAACATTGTTTTTAGAACCCAAGACATCAGTTTGTTGCGCTTCTACCTTAACGCTCTATTTTTGTGAAGCATATTTTCTTCAAAATTCATCTAGAACTCGTGATTCCTTATGCAAATTAATTTCTAATGCTTCTGTCAAACGTTCTACCTTATGAGCTAAAGAGCTTATAGTTTCTGGGGTATATAAAACCTGGACACTTTCCTCTCTTATAATCCATTTACTTCTTTGCGTTTCATCTCCCCCCACAGGTTTGATTTTGTAGCTATGTTAATTTATCTGCTTCTACAGGTTTTTTTTCTTCCATAGAAGAGCTCCTGAAACTAAGGGTTTGTTCTTTTGACATGAACTGAAACTGAACTGACATAAACTGAAAATTTAAAATTAATTAATTAATTACATTTGCATATTATTTTTAATTTTAAAAAATAGTTTTGATAATAGTGAATGCATCTTAAGTTTGTCTCATAGTTTCAAGTCTTATTACACTTTTAAAATAATTTTAAAAATAGTGAGAGTTTATCTACTGAACTGAACTGAATTGAACTGAACAGAAATTAAATTAATGTCAAAAGAACAGACCCTAAACTTGTTCCTAACTTCTCAAAATCATGCACTTTTGCTGTTTCATGGCTTTAAGATGAAAAGAATAAAAAAACAATAAATTAAGATTTTCATTTCAAGATAAATTATATACCCTTGATCGTGATTACCTTCTCTACAAGACAGGTCTCTGGGGAAAGATTATTTGCTATCACTCTCATCAGAATATCCTTTGACCTGTCATTGGATAACTAGAAACAGTTAATTTATGATTACTTCGAAATCGAGTAGGATATCATAAACCAATCGAACAAATAGAAAAGCACTGACGTTAGAATTCCCAGTGGTTTGTTCTCATATGTTATAACGGCTGAACTGGAACGGTATTCGAGCATTCGTTTTGCTACCATAAGCACTGTGTCTGTAGGAGCAACTGTGACAAGCCTGGAAAGTATTCCAAATTTCCAATTTGTAAGATGAAAAAGTAAATCAGTTTTGAATGATGAGATGCTTTATTCGGGTTATCACATATCACTGAATACTGGATACATAAGACAATGGTATTACCTACTTTGGATTCTCAGAAATGATTGTAGACAAAGATGGTCTAAATATGCGCTCTCGTAGTGTCTCGAAGAATGTGTTGGTGCCTGCAAAAAAAACACACACGAAAGATAAAAACATAATCTGGGTTAAAAACACGACTGTATAGTGTATATAGAGTTTGCACTTTAACTGAAATAAAAGTGTTCCCAACCGGAAATCGATGTTCCCCACTGTTTTTCGACACCTTCAACAGCAGCAGCAATAGCCTTTCCTTACTCTGCAGCCCTCTCAAGTTTGGCAATAGCGTCATATAAACATTTTGCTATGTCGAGTAAAGCAATGACCTCCCCATTTTCAACTACTGGTAAATGTCTGAACTTTCCTGCATGTAGAGATTAATATTATATATCGGATGATAGTTTAAGTTTAACACAATGCAAATGAAGAACAAAGCACTACAACAACACAGACCTTGCACCATCTTTTGCAATGCTTCAACAGCTAGAGTGTCGGCCAGAACAAAGACCGGGTTCTTAGTCATAACTTTCGAAACTGGTGTATCTTCAATGCTAATCTCTTGAGCAATGACTCTAGTCGCTATATCCTTCAGCCGTGATAGACAGGTAAGTTATACTCTATATACATATCTCACACGACGAGTTGATGACATATATGTATATAAATGGCTGGCTCCAAACCTTATCAGTGAGTATTCCACAGAGTAAAGCATTTGAATCTGTAAGCAACAAGGCATCTACTCTTCTTGCAGCCATTTTTTGGCAAGCTTCAAAAATGGTTGTAGTGTCTGGTAGTGTGAGAGCTTTTGACAATCGTAAGCGCTTAACTATGCGCTCTCCAGTTAGTGACCTTCGGTTGGAAATTAAATGAGAATCATAACAGCTTATGGCATTATTGATACTAGAATTTTTACTAGCTAGTTAAGGGGCTTAATTATCAAAGAGGGGCTGATGCAGTGCAGGGGATGATGATGATCCAGGATGGATATGATATTCCAACCAACCGGAAAGTCAAGCGAGGAAAGCAAAGCAAAACAAAGGCGTGAAGTTAGGTATAGCATAATAGCATGCGGGCAATGGGAGGCTTAATCTCTCGCTCTATACCGATCGCTTCTTTCCGGAATGATCGCGCTGTGTCTGCCTTTCATATCATTTTCAATTTAATCCAGAGAAAACGTAAATGAGCTGTTTCCGCTATACTACACGTATCCAAACATGAAAATTTTGAGAACAAAAATACAATGGAAAGCTAAGCGGAAAATAACTGTTGCACGACGTGGAAAATTTGTATAAGGTTTCTATGTTAATTTTTCATTTCTCATAAGTAACCAAACACACCACTTAGTTTTTTTTTCTCAAAATTATTTTCCATCCAACATTCTTCCAATAACCAAACAGAGTGTTGGTTGTGTTAATCCAAGCAAAGCAAACGGCTTTTTAATTTATTATTATTATTATTATTATTATTATTATTATTATTATTATTATTATTATTATTATTATAAAAGTCAAGACGAGGTGTAGCCTTGTATGAATACAATATCCAAATCTAATTTAGTTTTCCTGGGTATACGACTTGATGAGCGGGATGGTAATTTAAGAGTCCTTTCTGAACAACAATCCTCAAATCACGAGCTATATCATTGATTTTATGTGAATAGACTTGAACCCTTGTACACTAGATCCATCAATATCATCGGGACTTTTTTGAACCACGAGTTTTTTTTCTCTCTTTCGGACGAACAATGATTCTTGGAGAATTGACATCAAATTCAACAGTTGTCGAATCATCCATTGATTTCATAATCTTTGAAGTAAAAATTGGTCACTCGGGATCAGTTGAGAAGTCATTGCTGGCATAAAGGGAGCTTCATAAGCATTTTGACTAGAACCAGAATATATTTGTGGTTCAACCGGTGAATCAGGTTGAATTGATTTTTCAATTAAACCTGAACTGTCTGGTTCTTGTGAAGGAAAAACATTAGGGTTTGGAGAACTTGTCGGAACCGCCGCCTTTTTTTTTTCCGACCGCCATATCTATTTGTTGTTTGGCTTTGAAGAATATGACTATCAAAGGAGGTTAAACGCTTGAAGTTATTCATGTATGTCTATCATTCGGATAAACAGACTGTAAACGATTCAATTAATTTGTTAACTGCTTATCATCTATCCGATTAATTCGTTAAACACATACTATATCCGTTTATCATTTGTTTTACATAGTCTACCGGGGGGGAGGGGGAATGAGGTTGAATCCAAACATACTATGAATCAAATTATGAATCATTCATTTGGTGTATTACTGACTTTGATCTTGTCATCAGTTGTTTCTTTTGGATTCACGCCGTATGATGTAGAATCTACATAGACGACACCCAAATACACACCAAACAAGACATATCTTGATGTATGAAATCAATCATAGTCTGAATTTCTCATTTCCATTAATTTAGCAACCTCAATATCGTAAGATGGAGGTTATCAGTTGGGGAATCTTGGGTTGGGTGCATAACACCACAAATAATCTGATGAAAAGAGGAATCTTTTGCATAGTCTCATCTGTGCAAAAGATGCAGACCTTTCTTGTTTTCATAAGGAAACCGCACGCATCCAATTACACCCTTCTCCAGAAACCCTCCACCTTCTCTCCACTAGAATCCCTTTTCCGGCAGCTCTTCTCCGGGGTGGAGGACGGCCTCCTCCGTGAGGCTTACCTTTGCCCCTAGGAGGTCTTTTAGCCTTTCTTTTCTGGTAGCCTTAGTTAACATTCCTCACCCTTCTCTTCATCGGTTTTCTCGGTGTGACGGCGATGGCTGAAGATGGCTTCAATCCAGATCTGGTCGTGGCGGCTTGATGGGCTCCGATCCAGTCCTGCATGCTCCGATCTGTTGCAGAAGCGTTGCGTGGTGACTTGCTCGATTTGGACAGCGGTTTCTGTGGGGTGTGGCT
>JAWWMW010095035.1:0-11405 GCA_035048345.1 Echeveria elegans
TATTTCCTAATTTTGATCTTTTTGGAAATATTACCAAATCCTTGTATGCTTCGGACTCCTTTCCTATTTCTGGTTTCTAACTCCCGCTTTTTAGAAACGCAGACTTGCTTTCCATCTTTAGGATGACCGGAATTTCTAAAAACCTTTTTTAGAAACTTTGCGAATCTGGGCAGAGTATCTGTAGCTTGAGCTGTAGCTTGAGCTTCAGGTTGTAGCTTGGCCTCTAGGTTCTTCTGCAACTGCTTCTCTACAGATTGGGCTGTAGGACTATTTCTGGCAGGACCTTCAGATTCTTTATCTCTTTATCTTCAGTTTTGCCTCCAAAAGATGCCATGCTTCTTATGTTCATATGGAACAACACTCACTTCCTCCTGACGACATCATTAAGAGAGTTAATTGTACTATCAACAGGACAGAAAGCTATAATGAAAGGTTCGAACAATGGTTGTCACCACATAACCTGGGTCGTATAACACCATTTTTCGCCTTGTTTGCCACTATTTTATATCAAGTAAATATGTATCTGTATACTTTGCTTACATATAGTCACTCAGGCTGAATATTGATCATCTTCACTTCTTTATATTCCTCATCTGAGAGCGATAATAGCGATCAGAGCCAACTTGCTCAAGATTCCAGTAATGTAAGTGAAGAGGGTACTGATGAGAGAGTATGATATCAGTGGAATGGAACTTCAAGAGTTGTCATCCTTAAGGGTTTGCTTTACCACTGAATTCAACACACTTGAAACTAAATAATTCAATGTTTATTTTAAATAACCTTCTCTCATTCGTAGGTTGAGAATTTCATTTTGAGTGCCTTATCTGAAAAATGACGCTTAAATATTGTTCGTTCTTCTCAATCAGGTTTGTTTAATTGCATCCTTCGACTGACTTCGTGCAGCAGGAGACATTTTGTATTCTTGTTGATACAAGATATCTTAGTATCAAACTGTGGAGCTTCATGTTTATTTACTTCTTTACTTAATTATCTGCACATTGGTCCGTAGCTGCCGTTGCATCTCAGTTTAAATGTCAGGTATATAGTCACCAATTTGAAAGTGGTTGATTTATTCTTATTTTGTTCCTTCACATGCAGAAACCAAGACTCCTGGACCTGGTAATCAGAACGGCTTAAATTCTGGAAAGAACAAAGCACCTTATGCTCCAGCATCACATGATGTAGTCACAGGTAATATATTAACCGGTATCAATGGCCGTTATCTGTTAGGTTTTTGAGTCGATCGTTGATATTCTTAGAATTCCGGTCTTTTAAGAGTTTGTTTAAGGTTGAGTCATTTTGTGTAATCGAGTCTGTCGTTTGGGATTACTAGACTACGTCGTTTGAGTTATGCGAAGCTCCATTGTTTCAGTTCTTGCTTGATTCAAGAACGTTTATTGTCCTTTTATTTCGCAGCAAATCGCTGTTTATCTACATGCTATCAGAGCGGGAACGCTAGACCACATGATTATTTGGTTTGTTACTCTGAAGTTTTACAATAATTGATGATGTCCGACGCCGACCGAAGAATGTCCGACGGCCATACAAGCGATTTTGTTGGAGCCACTGGAGAGGTAACTACCATTGCTTCCACAGGTAATATCAATGACCTATATTTTGTCAAATGTTAATGAGATTCAAACTGGTAATTCGATTGTTAAGAGAGTTCTTGTCGGAAGGGAGAATTACTCCTCTTGGAAAGTCGCAATGGAAATTGCGCTATCAGCCAGATCCCAGCTGGGTTTCGTAAAAGGGGAACACCCTAGACCCACTGACCCTGCTCTACTAGCAAAGTGGCAGAGGTGTAACGATGTGGTAATGTCATGGTTAATATGCTCCGTGTCTGAACATGTCGGAGAACGGATCCTAAGATGCAAAGATGTTATGACTGCCTAGAATGTCCTTAAGGTGCAATACTCGGGTATTAACGTTGCCAGGAAATCTGTTCTTCTCATCAAAAATCAGTAATTGTGCCCAAGGAGAGCTCAGCATTGAAGCCTACTTTGACAAATTAAACAAATATTGGGAGGAATATGATTCCATAAGAAAAGACAGGTCTTGTTCTCAAGATGGAGCCTGCACATGTTGCACTATCATCGATGAAGAAGAACAAGAAAATCGTGTTGTGAAGTTCCTGATGGGACTGAATGATGGGTATGGTGTTGTGAGATCAAATGCCATGAGGCAACTACCAAGTATTAATGTTGTTTATGACATGGTCTGCCAAGAGGAGACCCAGAGGAAGGAATGAGTGAACATTCATGTTGACAATTTTGAAAAGGGAAGCTACAATGTCAGGGAAGATCACAACTCTGGAAGTATGGGAGGACATAAATTCAACAATGAAAAAGAAAAGGTAATTTGCTCTCACTGTCATCTTCCGGGACACACCAAAGAGAGATGCTATAAAATTATTGGCTACCCTTCAAGCTTTAAGAACAAAGAAAGGAATAGAGGACAAAATAAAGGACTTAAAAGGTGTGACAAATAATTTAACTGCCTCTTCCAGTGATAATAACACAAGCACAAAGTTCACAAACAAGCAACTGGGTCAGATGTTTTCCAAACTATTGTTGAAGTCAGAAAATGGACAGCAGTCATCCAACAACATTGAAAAAATTGATGAAAGGGAGGAAGCTCATATGGCAGGTACCATTAACAACTGTACTACCATTAATAAGGATAGATGTTGGGTAATTGATAGCGTGACAACTTCTTATTTTTGTTACAATGCAGAGTTGTTACAAAATATCTCAAGGATAGAAAATCCATACAATGTTACGTTACCCAACGGAGAAAAACTTACCATAAGGTATATTGGAACTTGCAAGCTAAGTGATGACATAATCTTGGTTGATGTACTATACGCGCCGGAATTCACAGTTAACTTGATTTCTGTAAGCAAGCTGATCAAGGACAATGGTGTCACTTTCCTTAATAATAAATCGACATGTGTGATTCAGGACCGATCCTCCAAAATTATCCTCAAGACTGGACCAGCTGAGGCAAGCTTGTACCAGACTGAAAGAAGTTCTTCTGTCTTTGCTTTCCCGCCACAGCCATGGGCAGTAACTTAGAAATATGGCATTTTAGACTTGATCATGCGCCTTTTGATGTTATTAATAGCCTTTTTAGGCAGAGAAATATCTCTTTGAAAAACAATGATGCTATTAGTAGATGTATGACTTGTCCTTTGGCAAAACAAGTAAAACCCCCTTTTTCCACAAGCAACTATGATATCAGTGATATTTTTGATCTAGTTCATGTAGATGTATGAGATCCTTTTGGTGAAGAAACTCTGTCAAGTCACAAATACTTCTTAACGCTGGTAGATGATCGTTCTAGAACAACATGGACCTATCTGATGAGGCAAAAATCTGAGGTAACATCTCTACTAATATCATTCATGAAAATGGTCACTACTCAGTTTGGAAAGACAATAAAGATTCTGCGAACTGATAATGGTGGAGAATTCTTTGCAAAACAGCTAAGTGATTTTTTGCAGTCCAACGGGTGCATCACCAAGCAGTTGTTCTTACACGCCGCAACAGAATGACATTGTGGAGAGAAAACACAGGCATTTATTAGAAATTGCAAGAGCCTTAATAATGCAAGCTAACCTGCTAAAGGTCTTCTGGGGTGAGAGCGTGCTAACTGCAACACACATCGTGAACAAACTACCCTCATCCGTTATGAAAGATAAAACTCCTTTGCGCGACAAGTTCGATGCCAGAGCATTACCTGGAGTATTTATTGGATATCCATCTACACAGAAAGGATACAAAATATACCTGTTGGAATCTCAAAAAGTAGTAGAAATGTGACATTTAAAGAAACTGAATTTCTCTTTAAGGAAAAGGGTCAGGGTGAAGTGGAAACTGGAGCCACGCTTCTCATTCCTCCAAGCATCCATCTGAACATTGGTGAAGAAAATATTCCTGAATCGGAAGCATTTGAAACAGACTCGCATGAAAGTTATTCAAATAATGAAGAGTATCAAGAAGACATAAGAGATATAGGGAATGAGGATAAGGTTACTCCTCAAAAATCTGTTCGAAGGTCAGAGGGAAAGATTCACTTCAAAATGGCACGAAAATTTTAGAGTGAGGATATGTAATTTTACATCCCCGCACAAGATAAATAATGTGATCTCTTATAGGAATTGCTCACCCGACCACAAACAGTTTGCATTACAAATATCCTGCATAAAGGAGCTTTCGACTTTCGCTCAAGCCAGCAAGGATCAGAGGTGGATCGAAGCAATGAAAACCAAAGTAACATCTTTAGAGACAAACCAAACTTGGGTCATTACCAATTTACCTAAAGACAAGACCATTGTGGATTGAAAGTGGGTATACAAGGTGAAGTACAACTCGGACGGAACTATAGAACGCTTTAAGGCTCGATTGGTCGCAAAGGGATTTACGCAAATAGAAGGGTTGGACTTTCATGAAACCTTTGCACCTGTTACCAAGATGACAACCGTTTGTTGTCTTCTCGCAGTGGCAGCCATAAAAGGGTGGCAACTATATCAATTGGACGTTGACAACGCCTTTCTCCTTGGAACTTTAGATGATGAGATGTACATGAAATTACCATCCGGATTTTATAAAGAAGAAGGAGATTAAGGAAAGGTTTGCAAGCTTATTAAAAGCTTATATGGACTGAAACAAGCATCCAGGTAGTGGTTTAATCAATTCAGTACCGCCATTATCCACTTTGGTTTCGAGAGAAGTATGAATGACTACTCCCTATTCACCCTAAAAAGGAATCACGATTATGTAACCCTAGTAGTGTATGTTGACGATATTATTATAACATGGACTTCTTCTTAATTAATTGATGAAGTAAAGGCCTACATTCATGGAAGATTCAAATTAAAGAATCTGGGAGTCCTCAAATATACAAGGATACTGCATCATGCTAGGGAATTCAGTAATTTCATGGAAATCAAAGAAGTAACATGTAATCTCAAGCTCGTCCGCCGAATGAGAATACAGGTCTATGGCTGCGGCCTGTCGAAAAACTATTTGGCTTGTACGCCTATTTGAAGACCTTCAAGTTACAATCCCTTGACCAATTTCCTTCTTATGCGACAATAAGGCTGCCATTCATATCGCTCATTATCCCATCTTCCATTAAAGAACAAAACATGTGGAAATTGACTGACACATTGTTCGATCCCATGTCACCTCAGGTTTCCTTGCACCAATCCATGTCCCTCTACCAATGATAAACCCGCAGACCTGCTGACAAAGCCTCTTCTTCAACACCAGATGACACATCTCAATTCGAAGCTTGACGTTTCCAATTTCTTACACGCCACAGCTTAAGGAGAGGTATTAACCGGTATCAATGACCGTTATCTGTTAGGGTTTTGAGTCGACTGTTGCTATTCTTAGAATATCGGTCTTTTAAGAGTTTGTTAAGGTTGAGTCGTTTTGTATAATTGAGTCTGTCGTTTAGGATTTACTAGACTACGTCGCTTCCATATAAATATCTCCTCCTTCATGAAGAATAAAATTGAGCATTCAGATGAGTTATGCGAAGCTCCATTGTTTCAGTTCTTGCTTGATTGAAGAACGTTTATTGTCCTTTTATTTCGAAGCAAATCGTTGTTCATCTACAATATAAACTTCCAGAAGCAACGTACCATGGTGTTCTGACACTGACAAGCTAATTAAACAAATGCTGATCAGTGAAAAAACTCACGTCGACGCTTCCACATCAGTTGTTGTTGTCGCGGCGGAATCATCAGCTGTTTGTGTTGTTGATATTGGTGGTGCAGGAAGAACGGAAACGGAAAAGAAGCAGTGGATTGCGGCAGATGCGGAACAGTGCCATATGTGGTAAACGATGACGTTTTTGATAGAGGTGAGATCAAATTTTTTTAGTATTACAAGTGTTTTTGGCTATTTTTTTTAAAATTGCGCGTGATGACAAAAGTGACGGACTTGTATGCAGGATGCGAAAGCTAAAATTGTGACGAACTTTGAATATTTAAGTCAAAACTTTTATACTATGAATATTTAAATTCAAATTCGGCATAATTATATAAATCTAATTTACTCTTAAATTAATACTAATAAAAATGGAAAAGAAAACAAATTCTCTCTCGGCCGACCCCATCCCAACAGAATTGAATTCGACTTGTCATCAGTTCATCTCTACGACCTCTGGATTTAGGTTTTTTTTTGGGAAAAATGTCAATTAAACCATGAACTTTCAATTTTCAGCCATTTAAACCCTGAACTTTAAAACAACCATTTAAACTCTGAACTTTTGTTACATATCCATTTAAATCACCAACTTTTCTTATCTCGGCCATTCTGCACATAGGGTTTACACGGCGTCAGTTCGCCGTTAAACCGACTGAAAACTCATTTCGATCTACAACCTTAATTTCCAATCGACGAGATGATGCCACCCCATCAAAAACGGAAGAAGGTGGCCGTCGTTCTCGAAATTTCCAATCGACAAGACGATGTCACCCCAACAGACGATGCCACCCCAGCAGAAGTCGGTGTGATTTGGACTGATGAAGCGGAGCCTGCTGCACCGGGAATCGATGGTGCTACTAAAGCGGAGACTGGAGCGCCCCCAATTGAACATGATGCAGTTGGAATGCTGCTGACTGAAACGGCTGATTTTGTTGTGCAGTCGACTGAAGCGGCTTTCACTGAAGTGGCTGTTGTTGGAGATGATGGTTTTGAAGCCGATGTTGTTGGAGATGATGGTTTTGGGAATCAATCAATTGTGGGCGTAGATGAAATTCAATGTGAGGACTTTGAAGGTGTGTTCGGACTGAATGCGGAAGAGGATGATGAATTTGTGAGTGATGGAGATAGTGGTGATGATATTTGAGACGATGATCGGATTTCAAATCCTATTAGTAGCGATGATAAATCAGAATCTGACGACAACCTGAAAGTCCAGAAGACTATATGACTAAGCCCAACTAATGCAGTCAAGCCATATCCGGTCAGATCAGCACTAAGCTCGGCTCTGGGTTCACGACCTAGGCCTGCAAACCCATCATTAGGGCCTCTGACATGAACTCTAACAGGTATAAAGAGCCTATGTCTTTCACCTTGGCCAGATTTTGTGGATGTTGTGGATGTTGAGTTTAATGCTCAACCATTGATGTAACGAATCTATTGATGTTTGAGCTTGTTTATGTACGGAATGACGTTGTGTTATGTATGTGGGCGTTGTTTAATGCTCAACCATTGATGTAATGAATCTATTGATGTTTGAGCTTGCACGACGATGTTTTTAATCTTTTGTTGTTTGATTACTAATTTCATCCATGCTGTTCATTTTGTAAAGCTCGTTGCAGCTGGATGGACTGAAATAAACAGATACCGCAGGATCCAACGATTTGTACATATCATGGATATCAGAAAAGTTTTGAGGCTGTTTGTAGGAAGAGATGAAATTTATGGAATACAAAATATTTACAAGCTCTCTGAATTGGGTTTGTGAGGATCTGTTGACTGTTGTTTGTGTAACAATTTTGTTTGAACCACATTTGTACATGTTGCCAGTCTCAGATAAAATTTTGCAGTTTTTGTGGCTACATTTGCACATCTGATGTTTTTGCAGTAAGAAATATAATCGACCCAGAGTTGAAATATCCATATCTGATGTTTTTTCATTTACTTTAATAATAGTCTAACCTGTAATGTGAACTGCCTTCAGTAGCAGCTTCTGAACTCTTGCGCCAACGAATGGGTTTACTAAAAAAATTGAAAATTCATTGACTTTCCGCAGATCGATTCTATTTCCCATAGGTTTCGTACCAAAATGAGCTGACTCGTCAACGCTGACCAACACTTTGCTGCACACAAAAAACTATATTGATAAAAGCCATCGGACAAAATATATAATTTCATAACCACTTAGAATCAGAACTTCAATTAGTACACTTGACTGGTCTGTGTTAAGCATTACACCGCACGAAAACTAGTTATAACATATAAATGAGAAGCAGCATATGGTGACTGTTGACTTTATTTATTTTTCATCGCAACAAGTATGAAATTGTCAACTTTATGCTAACTAACCAACAAAATAATCAGAAAAGTAACCTGGGACCTCAGGAAGGAAAAGAGGGTTTGAGATCCTGACATCCTGTATATATATATATACCTTTGATGATCAGCTGTTTCTATATCTTGACTTCTTGCATGCAACGCCTGGTTATTGTCATTATCTTCTTCTAAATCAGCATTACCGGAAAAATTTCGTGATTTCAGCATAATTGGCAAGGAGTCTGCCAGTCTTCTCATCGTGTTTTGATGGACTGGTTTCGGGGTCTGTAACTTCTTGCACGAAGAGGCTCTTGTATCCTCCACCACAGCCTGCTGGTAGAACCTTTCTGAGATGAACCTCCTCTTATTGAAATTTGAGAATGATGACAGATCTCTCAAGTATATGCCATTATCTTGAGTACTCAACGAGTTGAGTGGGGTCCTTGAATCTATCTGGGGCCTGCAGTTGTAAGTCTTAAAAGTTAGTTTCACTGTAATGCGACCAAGATCATTCAGGATCAGTATCCACTACTTGTAGATTTGGAGAGTAGAAACATCAGTCCGGCTATCAAAGCTGGTATACAATGTTCTCCTAGCATCATTTGTACAAATCTGTAGGATAACAGACTTTAAAGTTATTTTCAAAAAGGAATTGTTGCAAATGTCACATTAAACCTGACATTCTAAGTTCAGTAAGTCTTAAAATTAAGCTCTGAGAATTAGATTGTCAGACATGGTGTCATGGCCATTGAATTATATGCACCTTCAAGGCATTCAAGAATGTCTCCAAACTGCAAATTGTTGAAAACTGGAAGGCAAACTTCCGAACCTGAAAACATAATATAGAAATGAGGATAAATAAAAGGTAAAACAAACAGGGAAACAAAATACAAATAATATTGGTTCATGTGTAGTTATTATCAGTGGACGTTGGTGTATGTATAAAACAATATTTAGAATCAAGTAGATAACTATTCTTTTCTTTCAGAATCATTTTCGTAGCGTTCGACTACAAAACTGTAAATGACATAATACTTTTTGTGTTTAGTAGAATATTTCCAAATTCATTCAGCTGTTAGTAATTTCATAACCAAGTATTCTCAACTGAAACATATAACATGACATGACGGTAGTCTCAGGATAAAAAAATAAAAGAAACTGCATATATTACTTCCATTCCTGTTTATTGAATTAAAACCTCACTAACAGTTAGACTACTTGAACTTGCCTCTTTCATTTCATCTTTATAAGTCACCATTACAACTCTTGTGCCCCTGGGAGAAAAACCTGATTCACATGATACTTGTGGCCAGCTGATAATTTGTTCCTGTACATGTCATCAATGATTCAGGATATCATGGCAATAAACATAAATCTTAAATATGGATAACTGAATCCCGCAAAATGAACTTCCAACAAATATCATTCGGTACGTGTCTCTAACTTTAATCCAACTTACTCACGTTATAATACGGTTCGCTTCGCACTTACCTGAAACCTGACTATATAAATCTATGATTAGACTACCGCCATGAAGGCCCCGCAAACTACTGGCAAGATATATAAACTGAGTCAACTAAAAAACAGATGGTATTTAAAACATCACAGCACAACATCAATCTCTGATCAGACCTACAACAAAACTTAGTTCAACAGTTTCAATAAAAAAAATCAACGACTTACCCACTCTCACCATTATCTTCCCGCGGTAGTGAACTCTCATAACGACATCAGCGTTGTAAGAATCAACTAAAAGCCTCAAGTCAGCCGGCGATGACGCCATAAGCCACGTTCCGTACTCTTCACAAGTTTTACAGATTCGACGAACTTGTAGACGAGGATACGCAGCAGTAGCGTCCTTCGCAGCTAGCGACGTCGGTAAGTTGAGGAATCGAGCGTAAATCACCTCCCATTTCTCTCTCATCGCGACACTCTGCTTGCTCGCCTCTCACTGTTGCGTCTTCTACTCTACGAAGCGTCAAACCTCCCCAGGTGGGCCAGGTCGGCTTCCGTAACGGAACGAACGACGCCGTTCAGACGTGACCGGGCACCGGTTCAGCTTGGTTGAAAATCGAACCGGATTAATTCGGTTCAGGGAGCGGTTTCGATTTCAGCAAATCGGATGATGAACCGCTTCCATCCTGAGTTCGCGTTGGAGGAATTGGGACGAAATTAGGGTTTCGTTTAGGCTCCGACGATTCGATTGGATCTCCGATCAGGTAACTCCTCTCATTCTGAAACATGGTTGATTAGGTATATAAGTAATGCATGTGATGTTTGATTGTCGGATTGAATCAGAAATGGAGGCAGTAGAGCAGTTGAAGATTCAATTCGAGGAGTGGAGAAGTCAGTTGCAGCCATATTGTGATGAACTGCATCGTTACTTGCAGCAAGTGCCTCCCGTTCAGCTTTACGTTGCGATTGTTGTTGTGGCCTTCTCTATGCTTCTGCTCATCTTGGGTAAAGTCTCATTTGAAAATTGTCCTTTTTATCTCTTTTTACGTTCCCTGTTTTATGATAATGTTTTTGACACTCTGAGGTGGATTATAAAGATCTGGTCCAACTTGGTGCTTAATCTTTAGCCTCTCGTATGCAGCTCGGCTGTTTCGGAGATCGAAGTCTAACACCATTGTGTTAGCTGGGCTAAGTGGAAGTGGCAAAACTGTTGTATTTTACCAAGTAAGATTTGGATTGAGGAAACTTAGTATGTTTAGGATCCATACGTTACAGAATGGGATTATAGTTTGTTATTCATTGTATGTGAAGATAAGTTTAGTTTTAGCCTTGTAAATCCTGTTTTTATTTTGGTTACTGGATGGTCTGCAGTGTAAGCTCTAGTTTAAGTGTCGTTAGGTTGTTTTGTAACTCTCCTGCCGGCTGAGGCATGCTCATGCTTGTGTTGTTTGACAATTGAAATTTGATTTGCATACCAGCTAAGAGATGGGTCAGCTCATCAAGGAACGGTTACATCTATGGATCCAAATGAAGGAACATTCGTCCTACATTCGGAAACTGAAAAGGTACTGCAGCATTTCGTTGCAACTTGTTATGTGAGATAGAATGTGGACCGAATTGATGGGCCATTTACCAAGAGTATAATGTAGGCACTCTTAGACTGCTCGTAATTATCATGCTGCCGTTGATATTTATAACTTAATTTGCTATCTTTTGGGATTTTTCTTATTTCGCGTTAGGAGTTAAAAGATTCTTATTCTTATTGTGTCTCTCCCTTTGACAGAAGGGTAAGATCAAACCTGTTCATGTTGTTGATGTTCCTGGGCATTCTCGTCTCCGGCCCAAACTGGATGAATTCCTGCCTCAGGCAGCTGGTGTAGTCTTTTTGGTGGATGGTCTTGAGTTTCTTCCAAACTG
>JAWWMW010095045.1:0-11405 GCA_035048345.1 Echeveria elegans
ATAGCGGTGGGTGGCTCGGACGGAAACGAAAGCGGTGGGTGGGTGAGAGATAGGGTTTGTAAGTTGGGGTTGTATTGATATTTATTAAATTATTCATATGACATTAAATCCGTTACTGTATTACGGAAGTGATTGTGATTATAAAATAATATAATTGAATTTTGATTTTATAAATAATAAAGTAATATATAATGAGACAAAATATAATCATGGTAGTAGGAAGAACGTCAGGGGACGTCAAAAAAAAAAAAGTAGGAAGAATAAAAGAGGATCGAGAAAGTAAAAAAAAAGTTCACAAAAAAATACTTATAACGAGGAAACCTCGTCTCTTTTCAAACAACCTACGCAAACCTTCAAAAAATGATCTGTGGGTCAAAATTTCTGCGCAAGCTCAAACCACCTGCAATTCTTCATTCGCTCATCCCCAGAAACCATTTCGCATCTTCCTCTGCTGCTTCACAGCCGCCGCTCCATCAGATTCCTCCTCCCAGAATCAACCACAAAGACTGGCTATCTCCTGCTGAAGCCGTCACACTCTTCCAACACCTCACCGACCCTCTCACAATCGTCAACGCCTTCAACAAATACTCCAAGCGCAATGACTACAAACCCACTGAACCCCTCTATCTGCTTATCTTCACCAAGCTAGCACATGCCCGAACGTTCCATTCCATTGATGAAATGCTCCGAAGAATCAAACTTGAGCGAAACTGCCCCCTTTCTGATGATTTCTTTTGTGCAATTTTGAAGCTTTATGGTAATGTTGGTGGTTTGGTTAATCGTTGTGTACAGATACTTTACGATATGCCGAGTTATAAGGTCTGGCCCAGCGCGAAAACCTTCTGTTTTGTGCTTAATTTGCTTGTTAATTCCAGACAGTTTAACCTTGTTCACGAGGTGTATTCCAGTTCGTCGAAGTTAGGGATTGCTGTGGATGCGTGCTGTTTGAATATTATGTTGAAAGGTTTGTGCGAGTGTGGGAGACTGGAAGCTGCATTCCAAGTGTTTGATGAATTTCCTAAGTTAGGCTTCAGTCCTAATGTCAGGACCTTTTCGACGCTCATGCGTGCCCTGTGCGAAGCCAACAGGGTTGAAGAGGCTTTTGGGATGTTGGATAGGATGGAGAGGGGAAATGTCAGTCCGGATGCCATCACGTTTAATATCTTGATAGCTGGGTTGAGGAAACAAGGAAAAGATAAGGAATGTCTGGAGGTTTTAGAGAGGCTGATGAAGCTTAAAGGCTGTGATCCAAATCCTGGAACTTACCAAGAGGTTTTGTACAGTTTGATTGATGCTAAGCGATATGCTCAGGCGAAAGACTTTATGGATGGAATGATCAGGAAGGGCATGTCTCCAAGTTTTCAATCATTTAGGAAGACTTTTATAGGGTTTTGCAAAAGCAACTCAGCTGATGATGCTTGCTGGATATTGGAGGGAATGGTGCAGCAAGATTTCATACCAAAGATGAATATGTGGAGACGGGTTCTGAGGGTCATGTTTTCTGACGATGAATCTAGTGGTGATGAATGTCTGGCACGGGCTCTTGAAGATTAGCTCATCGGGGTGGAACTCATCTCTGTGATCAAGCACTATACTTGATATGGGGTAATTCACTCTTCTCATATGCTGCCCCTATTCTGATCATCAGAATACGAAGTGCCTTTCAAAAAGCAAATTGAAGTGAGCAAGGTAGGCAATGAGCTGTTAGGCGGTTGAATTACCACGAGTCCATTAAAGTGTGACCTTGGCTATGCACAAAAGTACCTGACAACATAGTAGTTACTAAAATTAATTGACTTGGCGTCAATCTATCATATCAAGTGTTAGCTTACAATGTAGCTTGATCTCAACTGCATTCCATTTTTCTGATTCCCTTCACGGGAAATCTGTGGAATTTTTGTATGAAGCAAATTCAATCCCTTAACTGTCGCTTATAATGTAGCTGTAGCTTGGGCTGTCAAAAGCACTGTACGCATTGTTTCTCATCGATCAGTGACATGTTCAAAAGATTGCATTTTTGAAGATCTGACACTTGTTCCTTCATCTCCATCCAACATCTTGGGAACTTGGGACTTGATCTTAGAGTTGTGGAATTGTTTCGTACTCTCCCTCTTGCAAAGCTTGGCTGGAACAGTGGCCGTTTTGATTAGAACGCATGGAAACATAACTCTATGACGAGACGCCATCTCAGTGTACATCTGCTAAACCGCACCATTGAGGGTGATACGACTCCGGTACCTCAGCCAAATTCCATAGTTTTTGATAGTGGTTGGATTCTTTTCAAATATCTACCAAGAGAAAGAAGAAACAAATCAACAAAAAGACCCAATAGAAATGAATATATCCTGATATCAGTAAGAATCAATTTCAAGTTGTAAACCAGCTTCCAACAAAAATATGTGCTATATGTGACTCGTATACCGAAATACGCATTACACTAAACTAATGAACAACGAAATGAGCAAATAAAAAACACATAAAGGGAGATAGAAAAAGGATGATAGTTAACATTTGCCCATTGCTCTTTTTCACCTTCTTCAGCTTCCTCAAGAAATACGTGACAGACAAAAAGAGACAAAATGTCAATGGCAAGCAGTTGATCAGCTAAAACAAAGGGGAAACTGATCTGGTCCACGGACAAAAAGGCAAATGTATATCAATTAGAAATGATTATTCTTCTAAAAGATGATGAAAATAGAAACGTTACAAGTTACCATAACTTAGACTTGGCACGGACTTCATTGGTAGCCCAAACCTTCATCCTGTAGATTTTAGGATGCTGATCAGTTTCAGTCGGCAAGGCCCTACCGACCACCTGGTACTGGTGAAACACTGCATATATACAAAATACAGTTCGTGAGATAAACAGTGGTAGTAATTCAAAATGCCGACGTGAAGTTGAAAAGTTACCCGATAACTCCCATCGACCGACACCGTCGCCGAAGAAAATCGTGATACAGCGGAAGAGACCGAGAATTTTACTTACCCTCACCCAAAGTAAAGCATTTTTTTTCCCATCTGAGGCATGTTAGGCGACAAGTCCACCTAAACAAACACACAAAGATAAACATAGAACTACATCTGCTCAATCTTACTTAGGATCCAAAGCGCAAAGGTGAGACGACATGCCCTGTTACCCAACAAAACGAGGTTACCCTGAGTTTCCAGAACCACCTTCCTCGCATAGCACAACCCTCATCTCCCCAAGGCTTCTTGGAATAATAGCCTGTACATTGTCCCAACTTCATTTATCCTTTCTTTGCTAAAAAATCAGCCAGCCCATTATCTTCTCCACAAATATGCTTGATTTTGTCTGCGCCTCACTAAGACTCATATGGTTTCTTAGCGCATTCTCTCCAACTCTCCCAGAACCCGTAGCTACTGCGCAGACTGCTTCTGCACAATCGGTAACAATGTCTGCTTTACTCAAATTCAAGACTGCTGCCAATTCCAGTCCGTTTAATAAATCACAGGATTTACAAGTCCCAAAACATATTCGTATTGTTCTGTCCAGTTAGCTTTGCAAGCTACAACACATCTATTAACGAGCCCTAAAGATAGTCCTTTTCTCAAACATCTCAATATTATTTCTCACCTTCATTAAACAAACCTCAGTGCTCCAGCCTTCCTGCCCATGTGTCACTTGGTTTTTGTTCTTCCATAAGGCATACATGCCCACAACCACAATAATTAACTCGTTCTTGACATAGTTGCTAGCAATACCCCATAGCCAAACTGCCGGCATTTTGTCTAACTCAGTCATGCTCCATTTAACTTCTAATCTGCTCCAGAAGTTTCCTAACCCACCAGCATTGCATCAAGCTATCTGCTACCGTGTCCTCCTCCTACCCACAATAGTAACAACTAACAACCTCTGTTTATATAACATCCCTTCCTTTTTAGATTTGAAAGAAGCTCCGGTAGTGCATTAGGATAAACCTTCCACACCATGAGCTTGACTCTTTCTGGAACTCTCAACACTCTCAGCCTCTAAGGTCCCGTTTGGTTGC
Source organism: Echeveria elegans (assembly GCA_035048345.1). Classification (NCBI taxonomy): domain Eukaryota; kingdom Viridiplantae; phylum Streptophyta; class Magnoliopsida; order Saxifragales; family Crassulaceae; genus Echeveria; species Echeveria elegans. The sequence continues at coordinate 4,011 of JAWWMW010095045.1, forward strand.
GGGGGAAAAGGAGAAGAAATGAAAAATTAAAGAAAAATTTTGAATGAAAATGAAGTGTGTATTTAGTTGTAAGAAAAAAAATGAAAAAAATAGGCAAAAGAAGATCAAATTTTCCTTACAACTTTCTCATAGAATTTTTTTTAAATTTTCTTTTCCTCACTTTCTTCCGGCAACCAAACCAAACGGAGCCTAAACAATTCTCCATATTTTCGTGGATTCTTTGACTCTAGAGGACTCCCCACTGTCAGACCCTAGCATCTTCTTCCAGTTAAATGCTAGGTTGTAGCCTTCCTTTACTGAAAAAATTACCAGAAAAGGACCCCAAACCACCTCAGGTGCCAGTAGCCTGCAAGTTTCTGAATGCCATGCTTAAAAGTGTCCCTCACACTTATCAACGATTTACACGCGTAGGAGTCATCTGGTTTGGTTTCACTTTCACTCTCAAAGACACTACAATTCTTATTGTAGTACTTTACTTTCATGACTTGGCTTACCAACAAATCGGATTTTTGGTAATTCTCCACAACTGTTTTCATTAAGAAAGCGGCATTCATGGAAACTCATTCCTCCTTTGTACTTTTCACGTTGCATGACATCTTTATTTACCCACTTTATCCCTTTCGACTAAGCACTACTTGTCCACCAATACCTAAGGGTCATAGCTTGGGAATCTGTCCAGTAGTTTCTTTGGCTACTTGTAGCAATTCATCACATACATAGGGTATGCCTGAAGACATGCTTTGATCAAACTATCTTTTCCTGCTGTTGAAATGAAAAAAAGCATTCAAGCTTTGAATCTTACTCTCCATCTTTTCATCTATCCATTTAAAAAAGGCCACTCTTACTTCTACCACATGAAATTGGCATATGTAGGTACTTACCAAATCCTTCCACAGACCTCATTCCAAGGATACTTCCAAACAGGTGCAGCATATAACCATCAATATTTTTGGTACAAACAAATTTTGATTTACACAGGTTCACCTTTTGTCCAGCAAGCTCCTCATACTTCTTAAGGACTACCTTCAGAGCAACTAATTGAATTAATTCTGCTTTGACAAAGAAAAGGCAGTCAACAGCAAAGAGCAAGTGATTTACTCTCATTGCCCCTCTTGCGACTTGAACTCCTGCAATTTATTATCCCTCTGAAGATTCGTGAGTTTGACCGATAACCATTCTTGACAAAAAAAAAAAAATGAACAGGAATGGTGAAATAGGATCTCTCTGTCGTATACCCCCTACATGGGACAATTACTTTTGACCTTTCACCATTAATTTTGACTCTATATGTTACTGATTCCACACACTGCATAACCCTGTCAATCCAGTTCTTGGCAAAGCCCATCTTTAGCATCACCATGCTCAGAAACTTCCAATCGACTCTATCATAGGCTTTAGTCATGTCTATCTTAATTGTCATAACCCATCATCACCATGTCTATCCTTTTTTGAGGTAATGCAGTACTTCATGAGCAATCAAAATATCGTCTGATATAACTTTGTCGCTCACAAACGCACTCTAAAATACTGATATCATTCTGGGCAGGAAACTCTTAATTCTGTTAGCAAGTACCTTAGATATGATCCTCATACACGCATTGCATAAACTCAGTGGCCTAAAGTCACCCACCTTCTCTGCCTTATTTTCGGTATTAGAATGATCTGTGTTACATTAAGCCGAGGATCCAACACACCAATATTCAGAAATTTCAATATTATTTTCTTCGCCTGTCTCTGAGTTGCCTTTAGTTTGAAAAAAGGCAATCCATCCGTGCACTTTGCTTCCATAACAGTTCCTCTCTTGCCATACATTCATCCAGAGTTGAAGTCAAGTGTTATTCCTCCTGAATTACTGCTTCAGTTCGCTCCCGCTTCCTCAACCGTTGTATCTTTACTTTAATTTGTTTTATCTCGCACTTCACCTTGCCAAAGCTGGATTTATTCCACTCTTGCAGTTGTGTGAGACAGCTATTCAGCTTGTCCATCAAAGAGTCAGTCACTTCTCTACTAGTCTGTCATGCCTCATTAACCTTATTTTTAAAGACCTCATCTCGTAGTCACATCAGTTCAAAACGGAAATTGCATTTGCTTCCTCTTCGCATCTAGCTTAAGCATAATGGGACTATGATCAGGATGTATTAGCAAACATAGTTCTTTTTTTTTCCGATAAAGGAAAGGGCCATTCGCCCCACAACAAAGCACAAACAGTGCAATATGGACACTGTAGAGCCTAGAGACCAAGAAGGAAAAGGGAAATAGACATTAATGCCGGCCCTTGGTTCTGAAGGCACCACTTATTTATCCCTCGATCAATCAAGGGTAACATTTCATTTTTCATTAATTCTTTCCAACCCTTACTTTTTTCGGCAACGGGTCTTGTCACGCAAATACACATACATACTAAAACAGTTTCAATTTGTGCTTGGAGCTAAACCATTTGTTTGATATAATTTAACTTTTTGACTGAGGAGGTGATTTTGTTAAAATAGTGGAATCGAGAGTTGTTGTCTGTTTCACTTATTTTCTTTCTAAAACGTAAGAAGATAAATAAATAGGAGTGTGTTGGACCGAAAGACAAGCTTCTCCTCTCCTTGGTCTACGTTGTCCAAATCTATGATGGTAGAGAATGAAATGCCAGAGAGTGTGCATCAGAACAGAACACAATTTTCTTAAACAAAACAATGCAAAAATAAGATAAGTAAAAGAGTGAGAACAAGAACCATAACATCCTAACAAGCCAATGCAAGGGCCCAAGGTATACGACAGAGGCCTGCTGCACAGCATTTAAGGAATTCGCTTGCCCTATTGTCGACAAGATCAATTATGAGAGCACTATGTTCAGCTACATCAATCTCTATGGAAAATATCCTCCTGGATTGTTTGCTAATTTGTGTCGAGAAGGGAAAGAGGGTCTTGCCTGCCCCGAAAATGCAACAGAAACCACATCAGTCAAGGATTAAAAAAAAGCAATGCAGCAGGCGTGCCTGTTCTGATGATCGTTGGAGGACTCATAGGAAGTCTACTATTTCACTTCTGTTTATTTTTATATGTAATTGTCTCTTTGAGTTATAAGAATATTCTGAGAATCTTTTCCATGTTATTTTCCGGTCAGGAGTAATTTTGAAACGAACATTTTTCTTCTTGAATGGATTTTATTTGCATGAAAAACAAATATACGAGGAGACTGATTACCTAATAGCATTTGTGTTCAACATAGAGGAATCCACGAAAAGGAATGATACTTCCATTGAGTCCCCCTTCATCTAAGAGTTACAATACCTCGTTCTTGTTGATTTTCATAAGAGAAACATCAATGCAGCGAAACCTCAAACACGATTCATAAGCAAGTTCTTTAACAAGTACCAGCCAACAGGAAACAGACATAGCCCTACTCAGATTGCACATGAGTATTTAAGTAGAGGCGTTTGACTCATCCTGTTTTGGTGGCACACTTTGCCGCCACACTCCTGCCAACACACTACCAAATATTGAGTGACACACGCTTGATACCGCACAAGGCACTGCTGTAAGAGGGTTTCCAAAGTGCTGGGTTGCAAGAACTACTCCCAGCACAGAATTCTGCAAGCAAAGAGAAGAATTCGTCAATACCTGGAAGTTACAATTGTGCAATCAATACACAGGCACAGATAAGTTATTGGTTTAAAGGGACCGGGTACTGTTCATTTACCTGCATGCCAACCTCGATAGATATTGTTCTAGCTGATGATATATCTATGCCTAGTATCCTGGACAGCACATAGCCAAAGAAAAATCCAGATGCATGAAGGAGAAACACAGCAAGAGCAATTTGTTTGCCAGACATCAAGATTGCGGAAGAACTCTGGGCAATCGCGTGGCCGCACAAAACAGCAACTGTCCCCACAGCAATGGTCGGCATCAAAGGTGAGACGAGTCGGACAAGCCGTTGACTGTACTGATTCAGGAGGGCACCAGCCAAAACTGGAAGAAGCACAACCTGCAGTCTCCATTTTATCAAACATTATAAAAGCTACTTAAATTGAAGAGAACAACAAAAAATCAGTACTTGTGAGATGAAGACCTGCATGGTTGACTTCAGAAGCCCAACTGCATCCACTGCAACATACTGTCCAGCGAGTTTGGCAGTAAGAAAGGGAGTCATTATCTGACATGAAACAGAAACAGGATTATTTGTAAGCAGTAAATATATCAAGACTTGTGCAAAAGAATGGTTTATAAGCATTATGAACTAAGTATGTCCTTTATACTGCTATGCGGAGGCTGGAGACATTGAAAAATAAGAACATGCAATCATTTATTTTAAGGAAAAAAAAAAAGAAGAAGAAGAAGAAGAGCAAAATGCTGATGGTAAAATCATCCATAGCTTACGACTGCTGAGAAAGTGCTGGCAGCTGTCATTAACACTGAGAGAGCCACATTTCCTCTGCAAAATAAACAACATAATCAGTACTACAACAGAGGCCGCATAGAATGGTAGTGTCAGTCAGTCCTATATCACTGACAGGTACTTACCGCGCTATATAAGTGACAATATTGCTTGCAGTTCCTGAAATTAGACTACATCAATAATTTGGATAGGTTGCAGGCGCTAAAGTGAAAATGGAATAAAGTTTAATGTAACATAAACCTACCACCAGGACAACAACCAACTAGTATCAAACCAGCAGCGTAGTGGGGCGGCAAATTCAGAAGCTTACTCACAAGAAAACCTGAAACTGGCATTACCTGCGACCATTATCCCAGTGAAGTTTGTATCAGCACAAACTGACATTGGGAACATAATCTGATCGAGAACAAAAATTAGATCGCTGGCAACATTTGAGAAACCGAAAAATTCATGGTGAGTTTAATTTTCTTGCGATCTAAGGTTAAACATGTAAAATACAAGTATAAAAGAGAGGTACATAATAGATTTAAAACATTCTCCATCGTTTAATGAAAAAGGAAACAGCTAACACTGACCCAAGAATGTAGCTTATTCACGGGTTGGATTGGAGCATGCTTATATGCCACTCCAACACTATCCTAGAGCCCATAGTGAATTTCGTAAATAACCAGAATCCTTAAACCCAAGACATGTGCTGCCCATGAAAAGGGCAACACCATAGGCAAAGAATTAATATGAATAATCAATATACTTGGTGACGAAAACATAGAAGTGGCGGAACAAAAATGTGTCTATTCAAGGAGATTTTCAGACAAAAACATAGGCTAACAACCCCTAAAAGACGATTAATTGCATACGACTTCACCAATAAAAGCTTATTAATAACATACAGAAGTCCTAGCCACATTTTTTTGATCGATTCATAAGAAACGTACCTAAAGAACTACCTTTAATCAAATGAAAATATTGATACCCAACGATTTAGGTGACTGTAGTTCTTGACAAGTTGTTTAAGTGTGATATGTTTTTGACAAAAGTAAGTCATCTTTTACAAGGGGAAAAAGGAAGAAAATTTCTTGTAAACCTCCTATCTAGTATATACTGTTTTATTCAGATCACTTCAGTTCTTCAAGAGTTCAGCAAAGCCATCTTCATTCTTCACAACTTGTTTTTCCAAAAAGAGTTTTGAAAAAGTGATGGAAAATAATAGGGAAAAGTAAATAAACATTATCTGATACCCAACAAGTTTAAGATTTAGCATCCCTCTATCATAATTTTCAGAGTACGTAATACAAGCATTGAACTGTCAAATCTTATTCAGCTTTGGTACCCATTGAGAAAAACAGAAAACTAGATTAAAAAATATTCCACACCATCAAATTAATTAGTTACCTCCTCTCTCATAATAACATACTGTCTAAGTTTTTTCAAAAACATAACAGAAGCAGCTCAGGAAAGGTCTTCCATATTTTATCCTCCTAAGTTACGGACAACTTTTTATGGCATTTATATTATGGTTCTTATACTTTTATTGTTATTTACACTCATATTAGAGGAATAGGCAATACCAGGGCTACAGAAGGAGAAGATATCTTTCACAGAGTGCAGAACTGAAAGATAACGGTGCAGTTTATCCATGCAAATAAGATGGAAAGTGGGACACAGTTTGCGAATAAGACACTAATCCTGATATATTATAGAATTAATTTTGAGAAACGAACCAAGCGGTGGCTTGTCTAGATTGTAAGGCGTGAACTCCAGTACGGAAACACGAGAACTGATAGTACTACTACCTAGGATGAAAACTATTTTGAGCAGAAGTAAGGAGTAAAGATCATTGAGCTCGCTCACTATGTGAAATATTGACCACTAGCCCTCTTAAGCTTTTTTGCCTTGGCATAGCCCTCTGAGTCTGACTTGTGAGTTGTGAGTCTTGTGACATTACAAGTTCCAAAACATAGAATCATTTATAAACAATCCACAAGTTTAAAGTATCAGTGCGGACTGTTGAAATCCCAAATCCAAAGGAATATATGATAAGAAAAATGTAGAAATAGAAACTGTTTCATCAAAGAATACTGACCGAGTACTGCAGAAAGAAACCAGTAAGTATCTCCTTAGGCATAGCCAAAGCCTTTCCAAGATCATCAAAAGTAAGAGTCATACCCATCCCAAGCATGGTTAGCGTGATACCCAGCACAGTCCACTTGGGTTGAACCCAATCGAAAGAAGTCGGTCTGAGGAGACCCAGAAGGCAACCAAGAGCAACCCATACAGGAAAAGCCGTAGAAAGTGCTTCGCCGACAACCAAAACCCAGTCCCTAATACTAAGATTGTTGTTAGTAGTGGAAATATTGGAGGAATTGGCGCAGCGGAGTCGGGTAAGATGAGCGTGAGCGGTAGGTGTGGTTGTTGGAGGGTGGAGTGAGATGAAGTAACGGGGTTTGCTGTTGTCGAGTCTGAGAGCATGAGAGGGTGAGTGAGTTAGGGTGAGTGAGTTAGGGTGTGGGGGTTGGAGTTGACTGTGGCGGCGGAGGGGAGCGGAGATGGCGAGATCTCGCCTTGCAAAGTGTGCACACTGCATACTTATGTGCGCGTACGAATCAAGAAATCTGACAGTGTTAAGTTAAAGCTGCTAAACTTGCTCGATTATTTAGAGTACATCGGTTTACTCGGTGCACCCTTTATTCAGGTGTCTGTACCGACCACGGTGCAAATTCTCTATCCATGACCAGGTGACTGGATGCCATCTACTCCCTCCGTCCTCTTTTGTTCTGTACATTTGGAACTTGGACACGATTTTTAATGTATATTTAAGGTATTGTGAGTGTTGTGAGTGTGTGAGAGATGTTGTGGGTGTAAGAGAGTGTGAGAGAGAAAAAGTAGGAAAGTGAATAGTAATAAAGTATGAAAGAGAGTGTATTGAGAGAGAAAAATGATTATGTGAGTGATAGAATAATGTAAAAGTAAGAAAATGAATAGTAATAAAGTAAGAAAGAGAGTGTATT
>JAWWMW010095075.1:0-11403 GCA_035048345.1 Echeveria elegans
GTTGCTTTTTGTAGGGACGGCGATGCTTCACCTTCCGAATTTTCTTCGACCTCAACATTATCCTTCAATAGGCAACACAAACACTTCAGCACAAACCCACCTCAGTCGTGACAAAACAGATATTTTATAAACTATATAGTGTCAAGTAGCATAAGATCATCATCAATCAGTAAGGTTAGCTAAAATATGAAAATGATGAGTTGATGACGATGACAAATTTTCTTCAATATTTGGTAACTAAAGGAACCCATCATGAAAAGGCAAGGTAATAAAGTTATAAGAATGTAATATCTCATCAGAAAACACAGGAAGAGTTTTGTGGACATAACAGTTTGCTCAATGTCTGATCAGATGAGAAATCCCAAAATGTAAAAGCTTTACTCATGAAATAGGTTAGTATTCTTTATAGGGCATGGCTCTTGATTTCTATGAGACCGGGTTCCGGCTTTTAAATTTTAATCATTTCTATTGATATTTGTTATTTATAAAATAAAGTAGGGACTCCTGATTAAAAACTGACTCAAAATAAATGAATTATACCACCATCACCTGAAAGTGATATGAATCTTCAGTGACTTTTGAAGTTCCATAGCCAGATACACTTCGAACTCTATGTATGCTCTCTTGATTTTGTACAGCTCCATTTATGAGGGGATAGTCACTTGCGGCTAAGTTTGCATCTTCCTTTTGCTGATCAGACTGTTCTACTGTTGCACTCTGCATTCGAGGTACCTCAACCTGCTTAGCATGAATATAAACATTTCAATGTTTCCTTCTAACTTAAAGCCAAAAATTCATATAAATAAATGTTGATCACAATAAAAGTTCAGTCAGTTTATGGTACACTGGAGGTTTCTACATGCTGGTACAATAATAATACACAAGGACTATATGCAGTGTAAGGAATTAACTCAGCAGAATAGTACTTCCCAAACAGTTCCATAAAAATACCTCCATTTCAGGCGCATTCAGTTCTTCAAGAAGACTATTGCCATCTTCAAGACAACAACTCGAGGCACGTACTTCTGACTTCACTCCAGAACTCTTTGGGCTATTTTTACTACTAGCACAATCATCACTCTCTTTTCCGGTACTTGCAATATTGACTGCAGGACTCGCAGGCTGCAGTGATTGTAGTAAATGGTCATGACTCTGAGAGAGATTACAAGATAATGATACCCCGCCAATACTACCATCATTTTCCGCAGCAGGGAAGTTCCGAACGAGCTCTGAATTTCCCCCCCGCAAGATTTTAGTTTTGACTGGGTTTGCAGAAAGATTTGTAAGTGTTTTGTCACTGCTTGAAGGACCTTTAGTCTGTACTTTCATCATACCAGAATTGCTGTCACCAATAATTAAACATGTCATCAAATCCAATGATTCCAACACACGGGGATGATCTTGCCAAGAGCTAAAGGAGACTGCAGAGCCTATTTCATTATCTTTGTTGGCAGCATATGAGCAACTTATTCCACTAGGAATAGGAACTTCTCCTATACTACTCAACCTATGTACATCCAGAGTTGCATCAGTACTGCAATTTCCATGTGCAACAAAAAGAATCTCTTCGGTGGAACTCTCATCTATCTGCCCGCCTGATCCAACACCCGCAATATTGCTTGTACAGCAGATATCTAGTTTAGTAGAGTCCATCTCATTATTACACTGCTGCCTGGGTATTCCCTTACTGACACCATCCTCAGAGGAACACAATATTTTTCCGCTTACAGCCTGCCCACGGCTCTTTGCAGCATTTTTAGAGCGACTCCGCAGCACCAAAGCCCTCTGTCTGGACGTTGATCTTTTAAATTCGACACATGACAAGTCTAACCCACTGTTATCATCATCTAATCTAGTTGCAACCTGCTGTTGCGGGGAAGATGCAGCAGGTCCCACCTCAGTAGAAATATTCGGAACATTATGAACATCATCAAAACAGTTCGGACTTGTTGGCTCATCCTCCTGGTTGAAATTACATTCAGGTATACTTATACTGATGAAGTAAGGGACTGCCTGTTGCGGGGAAGATGCAGCAGGTCCCATCTCAGTAGAAATATCCGGTAGATTATGAACATCATCAAAACAGGTCGGGCTTATTGGCTCATCCTGCTGGTTGAAATTACATTCAGGTAAATTTATACTATTGAAGTTGATATTGTTGAAATATGGGCCTGCCTGTTGCGGATGTGGAAGTAAGAGTTCTGAAATTAGCCTCTGCTTAACGATTTCTGCATTGTCAAAGATGAGTTAAATCAGCTAGAAAATCTATCAAACACAATCTAGAACTAAAAGAGGTCTAATGAACCATAGTTACAACATAACTTATGCAGGAGATTATAAGAAACAACAGCAATTTTCTGCGATTGATTTTCAAAATGATACAATTAAGTTTCGAATTGAAGCGACAGAAGCAGGATGCTGTTTCCTTTGAAAAGACCTAGTTACACAGCACTTGTTAAACCTAGGAGAATCAAATTCAGATGCACCTCAGAATTCAGATTAAAGTCATTTTAGCTGACCTAAATACACATTCCACCACATCCAGCAACATTCTCAAATCAATTTTCAATTTGTTACCAATGTCACTAATTTCATCACTTAAAAAATTTCAAACTCAAAAAATTAAAAATTTTAAATAAATTCCAAAATGCGAAATTACCAGATCGATCTGAGGAACGAGACGGTGCTTCATGATTCCACAACCACGAAAGCGGATCGATCCCTTGAATAACGAGTTTAGAAGCGAGTTGTTGGTCGTACAACTCGACTTGATGCTTTACCTGTTCGATAATCGAATTCTTCCGTTCGAAGATCTGCACTATCAGCTTCTCAATCGTCGACATAATTGGTCGTTTTCGGTTCGATTTCTTCACTTCAACAACGACTACATGAACCCTAGAAAATGAGAGGAGAGAGAAAGTGGTCAACGGTCAAGATCTGCAAAAAATTGATTTTTCGCGATTTAAAATACGCAGAGGGGGGGTTGTTTTGTAAGAACATAATACTTACTTGGTCGAAGATGAATTTCCAATAGTCCAGCGTGGGAGCGTTAGGTTTACGCAATACTGGGAGTCCTGATCCGAACGGCACCGTATATTCCATATTATTATTCACATTGGATAGTTTGCGCGATTTTTAAGAAAATTATGTTTTGTGAGGTAAAAATATAAAAGATAAGAAAGTGAGTAAATTGGAGAGATGTTTAAATGTAATAGAAAAAAATTTCTATTGGAATGGAAAGAAAATTTTGGACACCAAAAAAGAGATGGGAAGAAAATATGATATCTGACGGCGTCGTTCGCATCTGACCGGTGAGTGCTTGGGAAGATTTGTGCAGTGGTGAGATCTGAAAGCAAATGTTTGCCGTCCGACGATCAGGCTTCTGCAGTGCAGTCCGATTCGACTGAAAAGTTTTTTTTTTTTGAATTTTTGAATTTTGTTGTTATTGATTAATCAATTGATGTTCAAGTGGAATGATGTAAAAAACTGACTTTTTGCTGCTAAATTGTTGTGGTAGGCAGTTTGTGGTTTTGGTCTTGGCTGGAAGCTTCAACCCTCCTACTTACATGCACCTGAGGTTATTTGGTATGCTATTTACATTGCTTTATTTTAATTTATTATTTAGTACGATTTGTGTGTGTGTGTTTGTGTTTTTTTTTTGCTTTAATTTGGTTCTGAATGTTGTTGATGGTTTGTATGGTTTGAAGTACTGAATGGCTATCTCGTTGTCTCGAAATAGAGATGAATGAAACAAGTTAATGTCTAATGAAGTAATTATCTAAGCGATACATGTTGACTGTATTTTTTTTTTTTTGTGCGGAGCTTGCAAGAGATGCACTGAGCATAGAAGGTTATAGACTTATTGGGGGATATACATCTCCTGTAAATGATGCATACAAAAAAGGGGTAAATTTGATTTTCATGTGCTGTTATTTATACTTATTTAGCATATTCTGATTGTGTGGAAAAATGTTTTTTTTCTTCCTGAAATATCCCCTTGGATTTATGCAGTTCTTGAACTTAAAGTGGATCTTGTATAGGGCCTCGTGTCAGCTGAGCAGTGAGCACCGTATCAAAATGTGTCAACTAGCCTGTAAAACTTCTCAGTTTGTAATGGTTGATGAATGGGAGGTATATGTGTCTGTTTTGTTTTAATTGGTGTGTATTTATCATACATTCTATATCTGATATTTAGTTTGTGAATTTCGTGCTCTCCTAATGTAGAACGAAACACATGTTGTCATGTTATCTGCCAGGCCAATCAAAGTACGTTCCAGCGTACTTTTATAGTTCTGACCAGCATCAAAGATCGTTTGTGTAAGACTGGAAAGCTTTATGGACGTGAGTTCTGTTAAACCTCGAAGCTTTTGGGATGTTTTTTCCCCTCATTGAAGTGTGCAAGACCTACGCTGATAATTTAGATTAACTTAATTATGATGCCATTGCAGAATCACTTAAGGTTATGTTGGTTTGTGGATCCGATCTGCTTAAGTCGTTCACCATTCCTGGAGTTTGGATACCTGAGCAGGTTATTATCCCAGAAGTCCCCTTAATTGTATATAAATTGTCACAGAGTAATTATCCCAATTCCCAGTTTTTCTACCCCTATTAGAATTTAGAACATAATCATTTATTGACATTAAATAATGAGTTTAGTGTATATACAATATTCATGTTCAGATAAAAATCATATGTAGAGACTTTGGTATTGTGTGCATTCGCAGAGAAGGAGAAGATGTGACGAAAATTATATTCAATGACAAGATTTTGTTTGACAACAAGGTAGCGAGATTTTGTTAGTGTCCTTGGCTTGCAACTCATTTTAAAAATACAAAATTTAAAAGTAAAGCCACCGCCATCTCTACTTGTCCTTTTGTTCCTTGACATAATAGGAATGTAGTATATGCTCTTATATGCTTTATTCAGTTGTGTATATTTTTCCAGGACATGGAAGTGGTACCACCAGTGCAGCCTTCTTCATTGTTTCAAGTTTGTTTCACAACCGAAAACTGAAAAGTCCGGAACAGGTAGAGGAAGAGATACACTATTGCCTTACGTTTATAATGTCCAGTTCAAGACGAGCAAAGCAAGGGCTGATGCTACCAAATGTAACAATAGTCCCAACCCATTTCGACGAGATCGACCAGCAACATAGAACGCATACTTTCATATGCGATGAGTCGAGTCATGACCTCCTCACACCAGGATTCTTCCCTGGGCTTCAGGTGATCATATTTTCAAAATTCTAAAGCAAACGCACATTCTAAAACAGCATAATTTACTGAAAGTTTCAATCTTTTCTCGACAGGTTCATCTTTACAACAAGGTTATGGGAGGCGAGAATCAACATGGAGTAAGATACAGTCTAGAGAAGTACTTGATTGTAACAAGCATTAATGGTTTAAGCATAAGAGTTGAGTTTGGTGGACAAATGGGTCACTTTTAGATGTCTTAGCATGCTCCACTAAAAGCTTGACTGAAACCTTGAGGCTCATTCAGCAGCTCATCATTCCAGTTATCCATTCCTGCTGCCATTCCGTGCCTTTGACCGAGCACATCATCGGGCCAGAATGCGTCAAAAACCTTACTCCACCATGACTTAGAATGTCACAATCTGTTCAAGTTCAAAGACTGAAAATGGCCCTGCTGTCAGTCCCTGCAGAGGGTATAAACACACATGGAGTGAAGTTTGGGAGAGTGGTAGCTTGGTGTTGAGGTCTGGTTTTGACTTTGCTATAGAGCTTGTGTCTGAAGATGACTCGAGAGAAGTGCTTAGTAGAAGATACCATGACGTTTACAACCTTGCAATGGAGCTGGAAGTTCCGGAAAAAAGACCTGAAAACTCATCGTCCACGGCAGGAGAAGTAGTGGATCCAACATTGGGAGGTATTGCTAAAGGAATGGAACAAGTCCTGCAAAGACTGATGATTATAGAGCAGCAGATTAGAGACGTGAAGAAAGAGATACAAGGATTAAAGTACTACGAACAGAGGCTACTGCTGGAATTGAATCGGAAAGTTGAGTATTTATTAAATGGAACTTTTCAGGTTGAGGAACGGAAAGTACCTAACATGTTTTACTTCATGCAAACGGAGAGTTACTCGCGGAGGCTAGTGATGAACATGGTGTCAGGATGAGTGCAATGAGGCTTCATATGCTGTGTGAGTTCAGCGGGGAGATGCATTTTGCGGAAGATCAGTTAGGGTGTGAAGTAATGCAAGTAGATAACAAGGCAGTTCAGCTGCTTGCTCCTTATATGAAGAAGTTTACGAAGCTGGTGACATTTGCTTTAAAGATAGGAGCCCATTTGGCTGTAGGGATGGGTGAGATGATACCTGATTTGAGTAAGGAGGTTGCGCGTTTATCAGACTCTAGCCTCTTTTACGCAGCTGCAGCTGGGGCTGCAACTGGCGGAGTGGTAGGGGCTGCAGCACTTGAAGGGAGGAGGAGGGGTGATGGTGGTAGGGATATTCTGGAGGAGCAGAGGGTAGCTCAGCAGTGGGTTATTGATTTTCTGAGGGACAGGACATGTTCTAGTGGGAAAGATAATGCTGAGAAATTTGGGCTATGGAGAGTAAGGTATACAAATGATGGGGGAGGATAGCATGGAAATGCAGGAGACATATGAACAATAGAGCACAAGAGATTGTTGAACTGCCATTCTGAGAATGTATCGCTGATACACTGCGCAACTACTAGCAATGATACCTGTGGTCGAGCAACACTTGGAGATGTAATTCGTACTAAATTAATACTAATGTTCATCAATACAACCTTCGCTACACCAGTCATTTTACAAGAGCCACAAACTTAGGAAGGGCTAGCTATCCTAAGATGCTAAGTTAGGAGATGTTACCCAAGCTGTGACATTAGCATAAATAGAAACTAGCTGATAACTCGTATTACATCCATTTCGATCAGACCTAGTTAAGTCAAGGACGACATATCAACATCAAAAGGAGTCTTTGTGTAGCATCCAGAACGATAGCTGGTATAAGCTTTCAAATCCCTACATCTGCGAGAAAAACAAAATTTGTCAAATGGTGTGACCAAAGCACTCGATCAACTTGACATGACTAAATGAAACAATAAATTTACATTTATCTTTGGCGTGTTAACGCAGACCCAAAAGATGTTTGTCAAATGAGAATAATATTGTACAGCTAAAATGAGACTAAAGGAACGTGCAAAACCATACTCAAAGAGTCAAACTAGTCAAGCCAATGCGCTATGGGCGAATTGGAATCATTTGACACTTTCAATTATAGGAGTGCTTTATCTCAAATTATACGTCAACATGATGAGCGAGAAACTGCAGGAAATACAAAAGGCAGAAATGTGAAATTGTTCAATACAGGTAAAAATATTAATTCAGATGTACTTACCAAAAGCTAACGTCATCAGTAGTCAATCCCTTGAGAAAAGATTATGGAGCACCATCAGTTCGGTTATCCCAGCTGCAGGAAGAGTCTCACATTGGAAAAGCGCTTGAAGCTTTGCATCACATTGAATAACACTCGAATTTTCCTGGTCCTGGACATTTTAACGAAAAAGATAAGTAATAGCAACCACAATTTGGCAGTTTTGTTGTATAGTATCGCACAGATCACAACTTAGCCAGAATGCTTTTTTTTTTTTTTTACCTCCAAGTTGTTTGCTTTGATGTAGTTACGGACCCTAGCTTCAACCTCAGACTTGAGCATTTTCTTCACAGCAGTACCGAACAAGTCAGCAAGGCCATCAGATATTATCACATATGGACCAGGAGAAGATTCAGTATTTTTGGTATCAAGTTCTTTTGCCAGTTTTGATTTCTTAGCATTTGGTTGCTCTGCACTCATCAAATGCGCACATCTCAGAACAATACAGAACAACCGAGGTAAACACAACCAAACCACATCCAATAAAATCCGTATACACTAGTAGTGTCATACTTGTAGGCTCAAGAGCAATGATATGCTTAGCAAGCAACTTGTTCATCTTGAACATATCCGTACAGTCCGTCTCAAACACCAACCGCAGCTCATCATTACATATAATTTTCCTTTTGTTATTAGGATCTTGCAGATTATTTTTCCGAATATACGCCCACAGTTGCTTCACAATCTGAAACCAACCAATAACCACACCAAACATCAGTAATAACAACAGAAAACAAACACTGTAAACATAAATCATACGGCTAAAACCCAAACCTCAGTCCTGGGAAGCGACGCATGCCCAACAATAGCCTGAAGCTCAGGCGTCACACCACATGGTTTGTTCAACCCCCCTGCCCCTCCTTTCCTCTTCGGCTTCGGTTGCGCACTGCCATAATACACAAAAAAAAAAAATATCACTTTCAGAAAATGCACAGCATCAATATGAAAAAGGTTAACTCTTGCTCCATTCTTTTAACACCGATAAATGAAACTATTGAGCCTAAATAAGTCATTTTCAGCTACAAACCATAAGCATAGACCAGTTGAGTAGATAGACGCGAAAAATACTAAAAAGGATGAATCTTTGGTCAATTCAATAGAACATAAATAAGGGCAAAATCGCATAAAATCAGAGTTGGGGAGAGCAACAGTAACCTAGGCTTGGAGGCTTCAGGCGGAGTAGGAGCAGCAACAAGAGTCTCAGTCGTCTGCTGAGGCTGAGAACCAAAGCTCAAATACTGAGGCACATAAGAAGACGGTCCAGACTGAAACCCCTGCATCTGCCTAAATGCAAAATGGTCCTTATACCCCGGCTGCGGCAGCATAAACACTTGCTGATGCTGCTGCATCGGAGCAACAGGTTGTTGCAGCGGTTGTTGTATCAGATTAGGGTTAGGAGGGTGTTGTTGGTAACGTAGCAAAGCGTGGTGGATCTGAGTGCGAATGAAGTCTAATTTGTGACTTAAATCACGGCCGAGTCTGGATTCGAGTTGATGAACGACGGCGTTGAGTGAAGTGAACAAATTAGGGTTTGGGTCAAGAAGGAGAGTTTCCAAAGCTTGTGATATTTCCTGGTCGCCGCTAGTAGTCATTTTTTCACTGTTGGTGATGGTTGTTGCATGTGACTATTCGAACAAAAAAAAAACTGCAACTTTAACGGTTGTCACTACCTCCTCTCTACCTCTGCCTCCGCCCCCACCACCTCTCTGGTGCTTCTCTCTCTGTGTGTGTTTGAAGCTTCTGGTTTCTCTCTCTCTTTGTCTTTGTCTTCTAGCTCTCTCTCTCTTTTCGATTTCTTTTTACTCGTAGTTTTTACGAAGTATTTGATTTGAGTAATAAATAATTGACCTAATGAAAGGTTTAATTTTTTTTTGATTTATGTGATCTTATACGAGGACTTCTCAGGCGATCATATATTTTGATACTATTCTCGTTCAAACATGTTTAATTGTGAAGTTCTTATGGAATCCGGTACATCAGTAATGGTATGATTGCCCCAAAAATTTAAGTCTTTTTGAGTGCATTCATGATTTGAATCGATTCGAAATAGTAATAATAAATAATTTTTATTTTTGTTTAAATATTTTAGAAATTATTATATTTTATTGTACTAGGACCAAAGGAGGAGGTTTTAATTTTGTTTTTTGAGAAATGGAATAAGGTAATTGAAGCATTTGGTACTCTTATATGAAATGGGAAGGAGGACATGGAGGGATTGAATTAAAAGGTGAAAAAAAGAGAAGAAGTGAATGAAAAGAAACAAGGCTTTTGGAAATACTTCAAATCTGGATTTGGGTAGGAATAAGGTTGGTGCGGTTGCTTAACGTTTCATACTTGGGTCGGTGAGACTTTTTTAAGGAATGGAATAAGAACATGATAGAACATTCATTGTTGCGATTTTCGATAAACTGAGCTATAAAAAATATATAAACAGTGATGAAATTTTAACTCGGTGTTCTTCATTTTCTCATCATTGATTTTGGATTGTGTAGCATTTGGTGAAGATGTGATTTTACCGGCTTTGTTTGGCATTTGGGTTTTTTCTGGATGATTTATTGATGATGATGATATACGAAATTATTTCTTAACTGGACTGTGATCTGAATGAATCAATTGTTGGAATTCGGTTTTGTTCTGCATGTTTTTGCTTACGTTGGATTGCTACATTGTCTAATTGGGCGGCATATTCTTCTTCGTGTAGATAATTATACATCCAACAGCCTGCAAAGCAGTGGCAATTTGCCAAATCCAGCGTCTGGAATGCCGGAAACTGACATTGGTATGTTCACTGGCGGAGGCACGCCTAGGCCAGAGAGGGCCCAGGCCCACCCTCAATTTCCAAATCATCTGAGTATACCTTGACTCCGGCATTGCCGACTCCTAAATCTTCCGCCTCCTCATCCCCATGGTTCCCTATTCTTAGCACATCCATCGCAACCCGCGACCTACTCCTCGGCAAGTCAGCTCACGCACGCATCATCATCTCCATCAATGCGCTAGACCGTTTTGTAATCAACAATTTAATCAGTATGCATTCTAAATGTGGGTGTTTGTTTTATGCACGTTGCTTATTTGATAAAATGCCTTACAGAGATTTGATCATGTGGAATGCTATTTTGGCTGGTTATGCGAAATGGGCGGAGTTTGAAAATGAGTTTGTGGAAGAAGGGTTTGATTTGTTTCGGGAGTTGATGATTGGGAAGAATGTTTTGGTCTCGGTTCTTAAGTTGGCACCTGTGTTGAAGTTGTGTTTGGTTGCTGAGTGTTTGAGGGCTTTGGAGGCTTTTCGTGGGTTGGCTTTAAAAAAACGATTTTGTTTCTGATGCATTTGTTTCTGGTGCGCTTGTGAATATTCATTCAAGATTCAAACTGGCAAAATAGGTTAGGTTTTTTTTTTTGACCGAATGCATGGTGGGGATAAGAATGGGGCGCACCTGAATAAAGCTATACATGCCCCACACACTAAGAAGCGATATGATTGCAGACAGTTTTGTTTCCACAACACTGTTAGAAGCTTATTCTAGGAATTCTCGACTGAAAGATGCTGAGTTTACCATTCACAGTAGCAAAGATCCGATGTGGCACTTTGGAATACGTTGTTGTTCGATTATTTGACTATTGAGGAAAATGAAAAAGCCTTGGAGTTATATAGTTGAATGCTTAAAGAGGGACAAAATCCAGATGAAGTAACACCGGCCACCGTTTTCAAGGCATGCAGCTCTTCAGTAGCGCTTGTAATAGGAAAACAAAGTCAAGCTCTTGGACTAAAAATGGGCAACCATTCAGATTTATGTGTTGGTAGTGGGGTTATGGATATGTACCTCGAATGTGGAGTTATAACTGATGCGGAAACTGTATTTAGGTCTATGTCATGCCCGGATGATGTTTCATGGACAACAATAATCTTACGATGTGTTGACAATGGTGATGAGAAGCGCGCTTTGCACTTGTACAGTCTAATGAGGCAATGTGGATCAGTCCC
>JAWWMW010095085.1:0-11403 GCA_035048345.1 Echeveria elegans
TACAGTGCCACATTAGGACTTTATTGTTTTGTTTGACTAGATTAAAGTCAAGGGATATAATAAGAACCGTTGGATTCAGATCTGAATAATGCACGGGTGTGATTGGTTAACGTGGTGGGTTGTGGCCTGTAAGGTAGATAGTGTGAATCTGATGGAACACGTGACGGTATTAAAAAGAAGATTAAACGCTGTCGTTTTTTCCTGTACAGCTACTTGGGATATGAATCCAGCAAGAGCGGTCCCACATGGTCCACCGAGCAACAGACCGAATTAATAATTAATAAAATTTATCAGAAAAAGTTAAGATAAAATTCTAAAAATATATTAATGCATCGCATCAGCAGGTGATGAAAGCAACCTCAGCAGCTTTATGATAGTGGAAACAATGTGATAATTCCTTCACACAAAAAAAATCCTGGCTCCGCCCTTGCATGACTCCGTCTCTCATTCACATTTTCACTTGTGAACAATTCCTGAACTGCTTTGAGTAAAGGATTTGATGAGGCACGGAGGGGTCATTCATCGGCCTCACGACGACTTATAAGTTCTCGATGGTTTCGTGTATGGGGGTTCTTCACAGGAGCAAATGTTACTATGTATATCGTTCGATTTTTCAAAATGGGGTTGGAAGAAAATGAGATGAAACTTTTGCAGGCGAATAATTTAATTTCCCTTAGAAAATTGTGTGGAAAGTTTTGTGTTGGATGCTTTGATATTGCATCAGTCTCTCTTTTGGGTTCATATCCTACCAAATGATGTTACACTTCACGTCACTGCCCAATGTGGGGGCCTTGATCAAAACCCTACTTTGATTGTCAGTCAAATTACTTTCCACTTTTGTCCCAAACAACCTCGGATAGCTTCAGCAATGCCTCCTCCCTAAATGTATGAAATTCCACAACATTTGTATCGGGCAAGGAAGTTGCCTAGCTGATTGGGCACTTCACTCACTAGCCACAGTGTGTGTAATCTGTAATGTGTATGACTTGAGTGAAGCTTAATGACTAGAAGTAAAGACAAGCATCATAGATAAAGGTTTGACTTATTGGCATTCATGTGAAATATTCGATGCTGAATTTTGATGATAAAAAGCTAAACATTCACTATACATTTGTGTTTGAATTAAAGGTATCACCCATGCATTCTTGAGTATCAGTTTATGCATAGTTTTCCTTGATGGAGTGTCTGAAAATGGCTTGATATTGTGTAGCGTATGTAATTGCACACCAAATGTATGTAGTTGTGTCGAAGGTGTAACTGACACAAGATCACAAAACCTGATAGCTGAGATTGATGACTCACGTTCGAATGCGATACATGAATGCACTTTGAGTGCGATCTCTATACATAAATGTTTGTGTAACTTCATGTGCTAACTATACCAAGATACATGCACATGGATAATGTCACAATTGCCCGAAATTAGAATTTTTTACTAAGTTTATATTCTTTTGACATAGTTTTCAATCGGCCGTACAGAAATAAGTTGGACCGATAGAGAAATGGGCTAAAGTAATTTATGAAATCTATTTTTGAATGAAATTAAGCGCAAAAATTTATGATGATTAATGTGAATGAGCACAGTGAACGACATGCGAGATGATGAATGTAAATTTAATGGTGGGGAAACGAAAAGGGTATAGAGAGACTAAAGTTACACAAGAACAAGCAACCGGACAGTGCCGTATAAAGAAAAGGGACTGGTCGTTTTGCAGTACAAGAAATCAATCAAAATCAATTTGAATCTTTGGTTCTCAGCCTCAGGCCCTCAGAACATGGCAAAGTCCTGAATTCTTCATAAGTGACACTTCAATGTGTTTTGATTATGACCCAAGCTTTAATTAGTTGGAAATCTTTTAAGTTTTATTTTAAATTTTTAATAAATAAAGGAATCCAAAAATAAAAAATGCAATAACACCAAGGAGAGAAATGGGGAAAGGATATAGCAAGATTTTGAAAAAGGGAAGTTTGAGGCCTGTGCATTTTGCTCTCTTTTTATCGATCCTTATTGTAAATTGCACCAAAGACCTTCATTGTTGTTATGCACTCTCAGCATGTTCATTTTCATCTTCTGTGCCAAGAGATGAGATTGAGGGAGAGAGAGAGAGTGGCATGCATTGAGCTTGCCGTAATCAGCAAAGCTATTCACACATTCAGGCAAATGGAACTCTCCTTCCAAAGCAAGTATGTCATGATGCACAATGAAGGTCTTTGGCGCACATATTGAGTAACTTATACAGTAAAATAGCTGAAATTCAAGGAGCTAACCATGGGACATACTATGAAGAATACAGTAACTAACACATGTCCTATTGAATGCCGTCACATTAAGGAGCTAAACCATGGGACATGCTACACACCCAACATGTCCTTCAATCACAACAAAATAATATGAACCAAAAACTGCTTCGTTTAGAAGGGGCCTGTCTAACTAACTACAACTTCCATCCCTACATGCCCACATGCCCTTGTTTATTATCTATCTTACCCTCCAAACCTTCAATAAGTACTAAACACACACGCTCCCTTAACCACACCACCAACACCAAGCTCTCACTCTTCCATCCCAAACCCTTGTAAAAGTTCATATTTTTACAAAATGGGCATCTCTAGAAGGTCAAACAAGTTGCCACAATCAGCAGTTTTGAAGCAAATCATCAAGAAATGTTCAAGTTTTGCAAAGAACCATAGCCAAGCTTATGATGAACAAGGCCTCCCTCTTGATGTTCCAAAGGGTCATTTTCCTGTTTATGTAGGAGTGAATAGGAGTAGGCACATTGTGCCTTTATCATTTTTGTCTAGGCCTGAGTTTCATATACTTCTTCAGTTGGCTGAGGATGAGTTTGGTTTTGACCATGATATGGGCCTCACCATACCTTGTGAAGAAGATGTGTTCGAGTCTCTCATATCCATGCTGAGGTGAACATGTTCGAAATTTGATGATGACGAGTACAAAGATGAAGCTGCTTGAAGTGCTTCTCCGTTCTTGTTTTACATCTTCTAAGTTTGAATTTGTATTATGACTATTTCACTGTGTACTAAACTACTAGTGTTAGTTTTAAGTTGCTACTGTATAATGCTCTAGCTAGTTAGGGTTAGTGTAAGCATTTTGTTAAGATGTTCCCCCAAGTTGCCTTGAATGCTGTTCTTGGGTTTGCCAAACATTTGCTCTTTATTTACATATGAATGTTTTGTCTTCCAAGCATGTTTTATGGAATTGTGTCTTACAAAGATTTATTTAATATGGGCTTGAGGAAGTCAAAATGAGCTTCAAGTTTCAAAATGCTTTAGCTAAACATCCTAGCTAAGTTTTTTTGTTCTTTAAATGAGGAAAAGTTCAAAAATGACTTTAACTACTCACTCATTTACACAGTTTGATAATTGACCCCCCTAATATCTTATAAAGAACAAAGTTTGCGACAGTGTTAAGTAATATTTAGAAATGATATAAGTGAAAACATTTTGTAAATGTTTGCCCATCAAACTGGAGATCAACGGCGCGAATTCAAAATAATTTGTAATGGAAAAACAATGGTAGTTTGAATACGTTTTTTCTTAAAATAATTTTAAATGTATTAGACCTATCTCACATGCTTAAAAAAATTAACTTTTTTGTACACACTAACATAATGTTACTTAGTATATAATGTCAGCGAATTCAAAATAAGAAAAAGTTATAACTCGTCAATTCAATAAGAAAAAAAGTTATAACTTGTCACACTTGCCAGATAGAGTAGTATTTCACTCCATGAAATTTGTAATTAAAACATCTTTTTATATTGAAGTTACTATCATCTCAGCCTTAACAGTTGGAGCTATCTAGCATTGGATTTGACTATGATATGGTGGACGATTTATTAACTAACCAATAATGGATTTATATTATTGATGAGATGAGTTCCAACTTCCATGTACTTATTAACAACATTAAATCAATAGAACAAGTTGATATTTGATAACATATTCATGTGAGATTATATCAGGTGCATCTTCCATTTGTCTCAAATTTAAATAAACGTTATCTTTAGTTCACTATTTTTTAAATAAAATTGTTTGCATTATTCATCGATAACCATATCCACTAAAAAAATTGCATTTTGTTATCTAAGTCAAGCTACATGCATCCATCTCATAATTAACTTCATTTCATTTGATAGTTTGTGCTTGTTTGGATTTTTTTTTGAAGGAAATAATTGTTTTATAACTAATACTAAAAATGTAAAGGATAAAATCACAATATTTTTATTGACATTGGACGACTTCTTCGAGCTGATGAAACTAACTTCTTTCATGAGAGATCAAGTGGCTGACTAATATGTCACTATGGTATAATGTTATTAAAAATAGTACTCACTCTGTCCTATTTTGTTCTTCCTATTTCTATTTTTGGTGTCCCTTTTGTTCTTCCTATTTCCATTTTGGACAATTTTCTTTCCTACTTTATCTCTCACATAACACTCTTTTTCATACTTTATTCTCTACTCACTTATCTTTATATTATTTTCTCTCTCACTATCATTATTTCTTAAATTTCGTGATAACTATCAAATGTACAGAACAAAAGAGGAACAAAAGAGGACGGAGGGAGTAATACACATTTCATCCCAAAAAAAAATAGTAACACGTTAAAATATTACACAATTAGTAAAAAGTCGCCAATAATTATTTTTCGAAGGTAAAGGATACGGTCACCATGTGCAAGATATCTCAAGAATTAAGGATACATCCGCAACGGCCAAAAATACCAAACACTCAAGTGGCATATCAAAATTCAAGGCCTTAAGTCAACCTGTGAAACACTTAACGTGTTGATCCATAGCAATAACTTCATGTTAAATAGGGTCATAGAGACAAGATTTAAGAAGGGCATTGTCACAAATCCATTAATTGTTGTTTGGAGGTTGGGTTGTATTGTAGGACAGACATGTTGGGGTTTTAAGGATACATCCACACAAAACCCTTGTTAGGTTCTGTTCAATGACTTGGTTTAGGATGGATGCTTTGAGCCTGAGGCCAAATGAGTATTATGTCTTTAAAGAAGTCACATTAGCTTAAGCTGGAAAGGATGGAAGATATTTGGGAATGTATTTTTGAAGTGGAGGATTGATGTTGAGTTGATTGACATAGAAGATAGAACAACATTGGCAAGGAGACATGGTAGAGATCCTCCAACACTGATAGTTTTCTACAGTGAGGCATTTTGCAATTCATATTCACTTAAGATGTTTAGATGGCTAATCGAACAACACGATTTTCGGAGATTTTGGGTCGAAAGGTTAGAGGTTTTCCAGTACATTACATTTGATAGCTTAAGATATAAACACTGCTGACAAAAAGCGCACACACCTCTGCAAAATGGCATAAGACTGGCTGATTGGGTCGATAATGGGTATTTCTGTGGTGTTGCAGCTTATAACCTAAATGTTCCGTTTAGAAGTGAACATTCTGCCAAAACTGGCGCCAATGTATTTCTCTGGTGTTGGTGTAGAAGATAAGGAAGAAGCTGACATGGTGTGTCTGTGCCACGGAAGTTTTGATGAACTAATCGTAAAGGGGATTCCAGGCAGAGTGCTTGCATCAGAGTTTGGTGAATCTGTTTGGTTTAATTGACATGCAACAGTTCCCCTCTTGGTTTGATCATGCCTATTCGCTTGGCTTCTGTCACTCTGGGGAGATCCAAAAATCTGTGGTTGTGATCGCATTGTCTCAAACTGCTTCTCAAGCTGAGATATGGTTCCTTGACATTTAGCAAGCTTCTCAGCAGCAGCTGCTAACTCTATTTCCTGAAGTTCGAAAGTGGCTAGTTCACTAGAGGATCAAATATTGATTTTAGACTACACTCAAGAATCCTGATCATATTCGTCAGAAAAATGGTCAAGTGCTGATTTTAGACCATACACAAGAAACATACCTGCTGCATTTTGTAGTCAGTTTCATGCTCAGGCAATGCTGATAAGCCTCTATTCCTGCAGAGTCGATAAACAAGTCAATAAAATATCGGTGTGTCCCAAATTCGGTCAGATGATTTAAAACCGTTTTTAACTTTAGTCATATTGCAAAAAGAATAGTGGACGAGGATTCTTATTTAAGTGATGATATGGGAAAGGATGCTTAAACCAAACCTTTCGAGTTGCTCGTGGAGGTAACTGCAAGTGTCCAACGTACTCCGGTTATTTTTCTTCAGTTCTTGAATTTCTATCTCTAAAACCTTTGTGTTCTCTTTCAAGTGATCAACTTCTGTTTCCAATTCGTTAGCATGTTTTTCGAGTGATCTGTATGACTCTGTCATACACTTCAGCTGTGTCTCAGCCAAACTATTTGATCTTTCAGCAGCTGTTAACTGCGATTTGAGATCCGCAATCCGATGTTCTGCTTCCAATAACTGAGATTTTGTTTCTTTCAGAGTTTCTGACAGTCTCTCTTTCTCCGATACTAATTCTTTCAGCTCATCCAATGATGAATAGTGCATCGAGCTTATATTTGGCGGAAGCTCTGAATGTTCAGCCGTTTCTAAAATGTCACTTTTAGTAGATAGGGATTCAAACACAGACAAGATTCGAGTCTGTAGCTTCATTATTGGTGACTGGTCTGAATCTGTTTCATCATTCAGTGATGTTTCCTTGACAGATAATTTAGAATTTCCATAAGCCAACGGGTCGTCTAGCTTTTCATTACTCTTCCACTTGTTGATAGGATGAGTGAGGAATCCATATGATTCAACAGATGTATGTGCCAGCTTTTCCATCTCGAGAAAATCAGCCATGAGTTCCAGCTGATTACCATCAGATTTATTTGCTCTAGCAAATTTGTGTTTCTTGGATTGAGCGAACTCGGAAACAGAAGTTGTGGTCCATGAATCAGTACAGCTTGCCGAATCGTCAATACCATCATCAGACATTGAGCTCAAGCTACGTGCCATGCTTGCTGTTTTTTCCCTCAGATGATTCTTATTGTCACTATGAAGGTGTGCTTCTAAACTTCGTAGCCTGTTAGCTGTCTTTGCACATACATTCCTTGACAACTGCAGTTCACTATTGCGCTTTGCAAGTGCTTCTTTTAACATCTTCATTTCTTCCTCCATTGCCAGCAGGCGATCTGTAAGGAACTCATTATCTTTCTGAAACTTCTGTGAATTATCAAAGTTAAATTCAGGCAATGGTGAGTGTGGACTAGAAGGATTAGAAGATCTCCTGGGTCGAATGCTGCCAAAATCTCGACCCAAAGGCTCAACTTCTGACCTCATTTGTGCAAGAGCAGCAGGCCCAGGCAACTTTTTACGGACAAGACTGCGCAATCGCTGACATTCTGCATCCAACTTAGCGATCTTCTTGACCCCTTCCAGATATTGCCTATTGGCAACATCTGCAGACTTAACAGCCATATTCTTTTCTTCAGTACGAATCTCAAGTTCTTTAGATGCAACCTGAAGCTCATACTTTAAGGAGCTTATTTCCCTTTCACATGATGCAAATTTACCCCTAAAAAACTCAATTTCCGTCTCTGCTTGTGATTTTTCTTCGTTTATCTGAACTATCAAATTACCTCGCTCTTGCAGTGATCTTGATAGTGCAGCATTTTCAGCATCAGACATAAGGAGCTGTTGATCTAGGTTTGTAATTTTTGTTTCAAGCTCGTGCTTAATTTTGTCCCACTGTTTTGTCTTGGATGAAATAACATCACGCAATTCTTGGGCATGCTCGTCCTTCATGATTCTGATCTGTTGCATGAACTCCTTGAGAGTTTTATCAATATGTGTGGCCTGGTCTTCAGCAGCACGCTTCGAAAGCTTGAGTGAATCCACCTGACTTTGTAATGCAATCGATTCAGTTTCAGCTTTCTCCCAACCTGTAAAATTTTGAAGTCACATTTTGGATGATTTTTTCAAAATAAGGATCACTAGCTAATTCCACTAAGTTGAGATTGCAGCATTTACCTACAACGGCATCTTCAGCAACTTTGGCATGCTGCTTTACAAGATTTTCCTTGGTTTCTACCTCCGACCATGCCTGCGACAGCTTCTCATTCAGCTCTTCAATCTGGTTCTCCAACATCTGAAACTGTTCCTCATACGTCTCCACTTGATTCTCTAGCGTCTGAAACTGCTCCTGATACGCCTTAACTTGATTCTCCAACCCAGTAAAATGCGTATACGACTCCATCGATATCTGGAAAATGTTCGGTTTCTTGTAATTCTCCTGCCGAACAATAAAATTCAAGAAAACACTAAGACGAGGAAAGGAAAAATTTAAGAAAATTTATGAGTGAAAATGAAATGTGTGTTTGGTTATAAGGGAAAAAATGAAAAAAATAAGCAAAAAGAGATCAAATTTTCCTTACAACTTTCTCATGAGAAAATTATTTTTCTTTAAATTTTCTTTTCTCACTTTTTTTATTTTGCAATCAAACAGAGCCTAATAAACAATGGAAATTCCTACCACGAAACCAAAAACCGTACTAATCTCATCAGGGAGAAAAAAACACAACAAACACACGCGCCACATTGACAATGACGGGACTAAACGATTTCAAACACAAAAAACACAACACTCATAAACACCAAGGACACAAGTACAAAACAAGTTCAACCTGATTGGGAACAGATCCAACAGAAACCAAAGAATCAGAAGCATACTCCAAATCAGCAGCTGTTGCTGATCTCTCAATCGCGGCTTTATCCGAAGATTTCTTCTTCCAAGGCTATCTCCGCTCCATTTTCCACCTCTCCTTCTCTTCCTTCCCTCCCTCACCTGTAACTATCAAACATATTTTTATAAAAAACACACAACTCCATCGCCGACTGAAAATGAAAACTACATATTAGAATCATTTTTGACTAAACAGAGCGGCGATTGTGAAAGAGGAGACGATTTTAGAGTGCGTACCTGAACGAATGCGGAGAATTTGAAATCTAGCGAGACGAGATCAACGCGGAGAGACTGAAGAGGGGAGGTGTTGGATGTAGAGTCTAGGGTTTGGTTGATCGGAGGAGCGTGTCGAGGTTGTCGACGTGTTCGAATGCGACTTGGAAAAAAGAGAGCGAGGAAGGCGTTGGTGCTGCTGCTGCTGTTAAAGATTTCAAATGCGTTTTTTGAATTATTCGATTTTTCTTTTTCGAAATTATTTTTTATAGGAAAATGCACTTTAAAGCATAGTGTAAAAACGGTGTTAAATATCGAGAATTTTATACACTAGTAATATTTATATAATAAAATTAATAAATAAAACAAAAAGTTACTTTTTTATTTATAACTATAAAATTATGTAGTACGGTTCCAGACAGACACATCATCAAATATACATTTTTTGAAATCTTTAAATAAACTAAAACTGTTTCATTTCATGTGATCGTAACTTATTTATAATTTTAAATTTCTATATGTGAAAGTAATATTATATTATTTAAATTTTATTTTCTTTCTGAGTTGGAGGGATAATTTGATCATTGTGATGCATTACTATTGTTGATATTATTGAATAATTTATGAGTAGTATAAAGTGGGTAAGAGATTTGTGATTAGTGAATATTTTAAGAAAAGGGATATGGATCTGAATTCTGATGGGATATTGAATAATTTATGAGTAGTATAAAGTGGGTAAGAGATATGGATTAGTGATTAGTGATGCATTACTTTGTCCTAATGTCTTAAAGTTTTTTCTTGGATAAGCATGGATGAATATCATTGGTTAGTATACTAAATTTCAAATTAAGCATTGGTGCATGCAATTTCTTTATCCATTGATCTTCAACGAAGATCAAATGATAACATTTGCACAAATAATACTATCAAACTCAGAACAATCAATACCTACACTTATAATGAGAAGAATCACCAAATTCCTGTAAGGCGAGACAAATAACAACTTTTCACACGATTGTTAGAAGAATAATAATATTTCACACAACAAGAGTTGTAGGAATATCATGTATGTACGGGTGGAAATTTGAACGTTTGACCTTGTAATTTCAAAGCGTTAATGATATATACATATATAATTAGGTATCTATGAATTTATTTTGAGTAAAAATAGCAATTACTTGTCATTTAAAAATAGATATTCTTCTAGACTTCGTATTTGTACTTTTCAATACATCTAAATACGTTGTCCTAATGTTGATTCATTTATTTATAAATAAATTTAACTTCAACGGTTTAGCGTATGTACTTGATTCAACAACTAAGAAATGTTTTCATAACACATGATTTATAGAGACATGAGTAGTTTGTAATCCATTGTTTTAGGTCTGCTTAATCTAAAGTGGTTCGACTAATCGTGCTTAGCAACATTGTCAGTGGAATCTTTTCTCACTTCAAATTATTAATATGAACAACATGAATCTAGTATAATAATAGAATACAATACTCAACACACAAACACCCACGAAAAAATTCATCGCTAAAGTCCTGATTTTTAGCGTTATAGGCTAATAGAATAAAATAAGGATAAAGACATAACAAAACTTCATTTGACAAAATACCCCCCTCATACTTTTATTTACACCACATGTCATCCATGTGTATTTGTTCCTATTATTTCGTATTTGGCCGTATATGAATTTGTTTAAATGTATGTGATCGTATATTTAACTGTATTAGATCGAGTATTTGACCAAATTTTTTTACGTATAGATTTCTCATTCGGGATGACGAATTATCACAAAATTAAAAATAATATAATGGAATTATATTCAAAAAATAAAAAAATATGTAGCATTCAAAAATTTCAATTATAAGAATAAAATTATAGAGAGAAATGTTGAAATTTTTTTTAAAATTGATTTAAAACATGAAGAAAATTTTCGTCGGGACAGCGGGTCATCCACTAGTCTATTATAATAACAGTAGATAGTCTATGAAGCATGGCTGAAGTTTGCAGGTTCAAATGAACAATTCTTTTACTATCCCTCACCTCTACCGTTAATTACAAATGTAGTATTAAATTTAAATATAATATGCCCGACCCATTAAATTGAAAATTAAAAATTAAAAATTAAAAATTAAAAATTAAAAATTGAAAAGTTAAAGTTAAAAGTATTAAAAATTAACATTAAAAATACAAAATTGAGCGGGAAACATTTAGTATTTTTAGGTGAATCAAATGGAGACATGAAAAAAAAATTCCGTCGGGACTAGGGATGCACAAAATCGGACTGGACCGGAAACCCGGACCGGATTAGACCGGAAAACCCGGTCCCGGGTGGACCCGGACCCGAAAAACCCGGTCCCGGCCCGGACCCGGGTCGAGTTTTTAGGATTTGCCGGTCCGGGTCCGGTCCAAACCCGGTAATTTAAAAAAACAAAGGAAAAACCCGGGTTTCCGGTCCGAACCCGGTCCGGTCCCCGGGTCACCATTCTTCTGCAAAACCCGGTCCCGGTCCACCCGGACCCGAAAAACCCGGTCCCG
>JAWWMW010095124.1:0-11398 GCA_035048345.1 Echeveria elegans
GTGTTCACTTCAGGAGAGAATTCGCAGTCATTATACTTAAGCAGTCTCATTTTATCGGAAAAAGCTGCTTCCAGATAGCTCGAAGTTGGCCTTAACCATTCAGCAAGTGGATCAATAACCGAACAAAACTATGTTACTTGAAGAATTTTCCTGACAGGATTCTCTGATAGAGTCTGCAGTTATAAGCCTACCGCCCAAATGGCTTCTCCACCTTGTTGATCTGGTTGAGGAATATCCACGTCATCTGTGCATCACACAAACAAAGTATAAGCCTCCAAACCAAACTCTGCATATGCTGTCATTTTCAGCTCGAGGAACATATTTGCAGACTGATAAAGTGGGGAGCAGACGGTACCATGACATGTGGAGCAATTCTCACGCAGCATAACTTGAAAGGACCTCCAGCTATGATAGTTTTCAAAGCACAGTTCATTGAGGCAGTGAAGGGATATTTCCCTTGAGCATCTGGTGGCATTTGTTGTATTTGGGTCTTGGCATAATCGAAAGGCAAACTGCAAGCTGCGGCAAAGAATCCCGAAACACTACTGGCACCTGTAATTGAAAAGACAGTAACATATGTTATAAACTCATGTAGTAGAAACCAAAACCATGAAACCGGAAAGGCTTATGCATGTACTTCCAAATGCTTTTATATGCGAAAATAACAAAATGATAAAATTTGATTCTCCTTGTTTTAAGGAAATTGAATGGCCATCCACAGTGGATTACTCATCCAAGATTACATGTTAAAATTGTCTTCATGCTACCACCATATACAATGAGTCGGAACTTTCAGGTGCAATCCTGCTTTACCCAACTTATACTCTTTCGTGATCTTACTGATGATATAAGAAATACCATTTATTCCATTCACTACTCAGAATGACACACTACTCCAGCAGTGAGCCCGCAAAGAGCTTTCTGGTAAAATGACGTATACTGTTGCCTTTAGAAACGATATAAGTGAATAAAGTATAACTTATCAAGCTTTAAATATATCAAAAGATCATAGCATGTTGAAATCATAGAAAGTAATTTCACTATTGCATTGGTCTAGTTTATTAGTTTCTACGTTTTCTCTTTTATATTTTTATTAAAAAATATAATTTGACCAAAAATTGACTAATATGCGAATGCCGTCTCGGTGTGTCCAGCCGTGTCCTTCCATCCGATCTGCCCACTCTAAACTAATTTAATCTCATAGATAATGTAGTGTAGACAACAGAATACATTTACGCCCCGTTTGGTTGCGGGGAAAAAGGTGAGGAAAGGAAAAATTAAAGAAAAATGATTTTCTCATGAAAAAGTTGTAAGGAAAATTTGATTCCAATTTGTCTATTTTTTGCATTTTTTTTCTTACAACCAAACACATTATTTCATTTTCACTCAAAATTTTCCTTTCCTCTTTTTTTTTCATCGCAACCAAACGGAGCCTTAGGAAAAGTATCGACGGGAAAGTGTTTGCACTTGGGATATAATAAAAAGTAAGATATTCAATTTCCTGTTTCACAGGTAATAAGGCTCTGTTTGTTTGCAGGAAAAAAAATGAGGAAAGGAAAATTTTAAGTGAAAATGGAATTTTGTGTTTGGTTGTAAGGGGAAAAATGCAAAAAATAGGCAAATTGAGATCAAATTTTCCTTACAACTTTCTCATGGAAAATCATTTTTCTTTAAAATTCTTTCCTCACTTTTTTTCCCGCAACCAAACGGGGCCTAAGTATCTTCGATTCTGTTATTTTACTGTCTGGATGGATTGGATTACAGCTCTAAATTAGTAGACTATATTAGTTTAGTCGGTGTCCCTACTTGCTTTTGGAGTGGTGTTACTAGTGATATTAATGACTAATTAATCCTATAGTTTAAGGATGACAATTTACAGACCAGACCAAGTCACCAAGCTACTTTCGATAAGAATGAAATGGTTCGCAAGTCTTGATCAGCAACCTTGAAGAAGAATGTGGTATTGTCATGTGGTGGATCTAAAGGTGGTAGAACATGGGACAAGACTGTTCAGGTGTAAGAGGACGTTGCCTTGGGGTCATAACTCATAACTGCATCTACCTGTCCTGTTCTCTCCTGCTCCTGTAAAGCCAATCCGATTGAGCATGAAGCTTATTACTGTATTAGTACTTTTTAAAGAAAACTGATGCTGATTTAACTAGAAATATTCAACAGTTGGGGACAGTGATATATATACATATATTAATCACTAGTAGTATGATCTTTCTTTACAAGTATAGAATGATGCATGTCCCATGGATTTTCGCTCTAGCATCATCAGTGTTGGACGACCAGGCAGTAACTCTGTTTCAACTCTTACCAAATGCCTGCTCTGCTCGGATGGTAATGGGCTCTTGACAAGGATAGAATGTCTATGGGATGGCTACAACTGCCAACAACCTGGAAAAGCAATGGACTTGAAATGTGAACCAGAGCTCGTGACTCACATTAAGTCTATGTTGAGATCATCGCAGGATTACTTTTAACCTAATCAGTTAAGAACAAGTCAAAATACCTTCCAGAAACCAGCTAGCCATATTTGTTAATTCTAAATGCAACATAAACTAAATATTGTAGAGTATAATAATACTAATAGACTTGACTGTCGTAACGGGATGCTCTACTTTGACCTCTGTTTATCAGTTGTGCATCTATTGCTCCCAAGTAAATAACTAAGGTTATGAGCACACATCACCCTAAGCCAAGCAAATCTGATACACATGTCAAACAATCTTTTTTAATCGTCACTGCAAGCATGCAAAATCTGAAAACTAATGAGGTAATGACATCTCAGGAGTGTATCAATTATACACCACACTGCATTTACAAGAGGAACAGGGAATACCAAGATATCAGACATGTTACGAAAGAGAGAAAAATGCAACTAAATACTACACATTCAACTCTAGCATGCAATTTCGCCTCAAAGGTAATTGTAGGAAACCCTTGCCAGGCAAAACTCCTTTTGGCAGCAAGCTAAACTCATCCATACAAAAAGCAAACCATAATGGCGGAGTTGCCATCTGCCAATAGAGTAATGCCCAATAATGCGTTCGATACAGGTCACTGAAATCAGTCCTCAACATTTTCACCATTGACTATTCTATGATGCACAACTTACAAGGCAAATCTCCTTTGGCAGTAGGTGAACTCAACAAGAAGAAGATAAGCATGTCAAGTTGCCATCTGCCAATGGAATAATGCCCTGCAAAGAATTCTGTACATTTAGCCGCTGAATTCAAATGTTTTTGATGATGAATGAAGCAAAAAGAAAGTGTGCATATATAGTAACTAAGGGTCTGGTATTTTCCATGCAAACAAGATATGCTAAGCACATCCTTTGCTCATCATCCCCTACAAAATCAAAGTGGTCCTATAGTTATATATTCATATGATCCCGAGACTCTTAGCCATACCAGTAACTTCACACTGAAAAAAGGATAATCGACAAATATAAATAAGCCCCGGAAAACACCTCTAAACAATAAGAATACACCAGTTCCTTAATTAAGGGTTCAACTGTTCTCATACAGGAACAGGAACTGCAGTTACAATACTTGTTTGTGCCTTTGGGCAGTGTATGTTTCCAGAACTCATTACAGAAACCAATTATATAACAAAGAAATGAAGATGGTAAAAATGCAACGAGAGCAGACTTCAAAGTACGAAAAATACTGTCTCTAACCAAATAAAGAACATTCGATGCTGAAAGGCTCCTACGTGTATTCTTATTCGCGGTTCTCGCGTCCCTTTGTTCTCGTGGCTCTTTGGACTGTAAGAAGACTCGAAAAGACATTTAAATGAAGTTTGAGAACTGTATTTTCAACATGTTAGATGAGCCAGCTTTGTGATGCCACAGGATGAGGGCATAATGCTTTCATCTATATCTGGCACGTAAGTATATGTACGAATCAATTTTCAAATATCAAATGACTTGGATGTTGGCATTCCCATTCTTACTCTTCACATAAACATGATAAACTGAAAAAAGAAGGCGAATAATCTCTGCAACAATTGTGATAGCATATGCTGGCTGTCCTTCAGGAGGCATATCCAAATATGAGGTGCGAATAATTGAGTTATATAAACAGCTTTCTAAGGTTTCCTATCATCCTATGTACCACTGCAGCTAATATTAGTTTCTCTGAAAAACAATACAGATGCGGTTGACGAGTAACAGGGCGATTCTTATTTGGCATGAGGGATTTAGACGAGCTTTCTGCATAATTCTGTCTTGCCAAAGGAGAATTGCCCTGCCACTCACTCCCGCAAGCATCAATCTATGCTACATGCTCAAGGAGGTTGCTAATCTGATGAAGGAGCCTTTTTAATATTTTTGGAAAATGTAAGTCTCGTCTGCCAATCTTAAGCTTTTCTGATATGATGAATTTTGCAAACTCTACATGTATTCAACTAGTTGACATGAAGTACACGCATTAGTTTTCTTCTTGATTCAGTCATAGTCAGTATACTGAAACTAGCTCACGACCTGATTTCAAACTCTTCTGACTACTATGTATCCGAGGCATACCATGTCTTCATGAATGAGTCAGATACGTTGCTCGTTAGCTTCGGGAGGGAATACCCAAGGTCAATATTTTAGCAACACAGGAAAGGAACTAAAATGTTAATGACCTGCGTTAGCATCAGCCAAAACACAACTTTGCAGAGACGGAAAATAACTGAATACCAGCTACAAGTTTAGACAATATCCAAGTCTAAGTGATATTGATATTCTTTCAACTGGTTATCGTTTTTTTGTTGGTGTAGTGATGAACACGGTAGAAAAATAAGAGGGATGAAGATGATGCAGTTTAATGGAATTAAAAAAGCTGTAAACGCTTACTGTCCAATTAGTAAGCCTAGGCATCAAACTGAGGTCTTGCAGGTGAAACATCACAACTTAACAACAACAAAAAAGGGCTGTCTTGAAATTCCTGATAAAGCTCAATGAAAGCAAAGCCAGGCAGACAAAACAGAGAGAGAATGGAATTAAAGAAATGGGGACCAACAAACATGAACGAGGAGGGAAGGAAACCCTGATAGAAGTATACCCGGCATATCCCCATTTATATTCTATTGAGGAATATCCAAACCCAGTATGCGAATATTTGCAGGTATAAAAGCACCGAAATCATCTCAGGGGGTTTCCTCAGAATACAGAAGTGAAGTAGAGATGAATAAACTCTAAATTCTCCTTCATGAGTCAGGACTGTGTAAATGAAATCCTTACACACAAACGAGGGTAACTAAAAGCTCATTATGCACAAAAATCTGTCATTCACCGCAGCAGTCCCATTATATGTACAATCATAAACCCTTATTAATATGAAAGCCACAAAAAAGAAAAATGCGCGTACCTTACAACTCGCAATCGGAAACAAGAACGTCGGTATCAACCTCATCGTCCGCTTCTCAAGAAGCAGCTAAAGCAAAAAAAAAAAGGCTGTATTTTTGCTTGTCGACCGCCATGCGAATTAAAGAGCAGAAAAAGGCCGCACCTTTTTGGTATTCTTTGTTTTGGACGGGTAAGCAAATCCAGTGGCAGTGGCATTAGATTTGAAATACTTTTGAGTTTATTTTCAATTATTTTTTTAATTGAAAATTAGATTTAAATCATGTTTTAAGATCATCTCAAATTTTTTTTTATGTTTATAAATATATCCGTAACATCTTTGCAAGTTGAACCTAATTCTACCACCACAACTTTCTACCAACAACCATAACTTCTGACCGGTCGCCACCACAACTTCCGACCGGACACCACCACAACTTTCGACCGACTGTCACAACAACTTTCAAGAAATCAGGAATTTATTAAGATTTTATTTTTCTCAACTTTGATTTGAGCTAGCCACTTTTTGCCATTTATATCTGATTTTGTTGACGGTCTCATTGCAAACATGTCCTATAGTAGAATTATGTATGAATCATTGGCAACATATGCGGATAAAATGTTAGACCCTGCTTCAGTAATCTCTTTCGAAACCACTATTCTTAAAACCAGAGCGATGAGGCAAGTATTAAATGAAGCTGCTTTGGGCCATCGTTGGTAATCATACGTCTCAAGTTAGACCACCACGAAATTTAGAGAAAATGACAGGAATTTGGAGAAATGACAGTTGAAGATGCGATATGGTTACAAAAACCTTCACGGATGAGAAGAGATATTTCCACCCGACATAAAACACCACCTTACATTTAAATAACAGGATCATACAAACCGCAGTATTCAAGAAAAAACTCCAGGAGACTGTTGTTCTCACTTATGGTTAAACATATGAAGTTCTCATCACAGAGACTGCTCCATCCTATTTCTTTACCCCGACTACACAAATAATGTAAAAAAGACATTCTTGATAAGTTACTGCCTGAAGGATTAATAATGCAGTTGAGTTTTGTGCAAGTATAATTGTTGAAGGGTGATCAGGGTACTCACGGCTTAGCGAGGGTAGCTCCGAGGTCTTCAACACACGCAGCCTCTTCACAGTCGATACAAACATTCTGCATGAACCGACAAGTTTAGCAAATGATGGACGTCACAATATCCAAATCACATACTTTAATCAATAAGTATTCCACTCACTACGACTACAAGATACAACTATAATGAACCGCATGCACTTTCTTGGTGCTTCGAGTAACGTGCAACTGAGTTACTAATAAAAGAAAACTTGGATAGGACTGTGGAATATATGGATTAGCCCATGGAGATCTCAGCCCATTTGCCGTATCAGCCCGTCCAAGTCAGCAAGGAGGAAACACGCGATTGGCGTGTGAAGGAGTCACGAGAGTGGTGAGCTCCTGCCGGGCTGTCAAAAGGATTGTTAGCCATTGGATCTGATGAAGATAAAGTGCTTGAAGCAGGGCTATATAAGAGGCTGAGGAGAGAGGTTGAGCGTTCGGTTTGAGGCTGAAGGTGAACTCTGTTGCATTGGTGACTTCAGAGAGAAGTGTTGATCCGGAGTAAAGCTTTCAGTTGAACAGGAGATCACAAGGATTGGTGGTGGTCGAAGGGTGGGCTCTGAGATTGAGTTCCTACTAGTTCAGAGAAGTAACTTGGTTCTACTCTGTTTGGTTTTCATATCAGTTCATGTTTACTAACCTGGATAGTGCTGCTGGTGATTGTTAATCTGTTGAACTGTGTGTGACATTTGAGAAAGTTACTTGGTGGATTAACCGAGCCACCGAGTTCAACGTGGAGTAAAGGCCTTTATGGTCATATAACCACGGTATAAAAAAGCTGTGTACTGTTCTTGATTGTTCTTTACTGTTTTTGTTCGGTTTCTTGATTGTTCAAACAGATTGTTAGAACTTAGGACATGGACTGTTGTAATAACTAGCTGATTTGAGTTATTTCTGTTAGTTCTTGGACAGGTATAAGTTCTATCTGTTATAGAACTTGGTCTAGTGATAATATCAGGTTTAGACAGGGCATCAGTTCTGATTCTTCCACTTGAAGTGTGAGGTTTCACCTAGTTACAGCTGGCTGTGTGATAGTTCTTTAGTTCTTGGCTTGTTGTAAAGGTTGTAGTTGCTGTACAGGTTTAAGTTTTGTTTAGAACTAGATTTTAGAAGGTTTATTTGGTAAGGTTATTTGATCAAGTTTAGTGTGTTTGTACATTAGGTTACTTGAGGTTATTCAAGATTATTTTGAGGTTATTCTAGGCTATTTGTACTAGAACTAAGTTAGATAGAACTTAGTTAGTTTTCCGCAATTAGTACAAGGTAAATAACTTAAGGAACTTTAGTTTAAGTCTATTGAACTGAACTGAACAGAAATTAAATTAATGTCAAAAGACCCTAAACCCGACTGAGAATTGTGAACGCACTTACGCATCTTCGCCTTCATCTGATGTGCACGTTTTCAGAACTCAAACAAGCTTCGCCATCGATTAATTTCACGGCGATTGACATGAATTTAAAAATAAATAAAAAACTTCATTCGCCAAATGTTGAAGTTCATCAGAGCTTCACCGCCAGCGCTCGTTCAAATCCGCAAGATCCAATCTTTCTCATCTTCTGAGCAGCTCATCGCTTCCGACTCCTCTCCCGAGTTCATCTCATCAAATGCTCAAGCGGGATTAAGCGCAGATGGGAATATTGTAACCGATGTTTGCAAAATCCTATCTTTGGCCGGATGGAAGTCCAGTACGACGGTGAAATCCATTTCACATAAGCTGAAACCGCATCATGTATCGAAGATAATTGATTCTCATTGGAATCCGAGGCGTTGCAGTTTTTCTACTGGGTTTCTAAGTGGCATTTTTACAAACATGGTAAGGGCGTCTTTATACCTATGATCAATAGGCTTCTTAGAGATAGGGTTTTTGTTCAGGTGGATCATGTGAGGATTTTGATGATTAAAGCTACTAGAAATGAGGAGGTGATCAAGCGGATTATGGAGTATTTGAGTATGTTGAATTTTAGAGAGGCGGAGTTTAGTTTGTATAGTTATAAACTTATAATACTCTTTTGATTCATTTGGCGAAATTCGGCATGCTTAGTATGGCGCATCGTGTTTACGGGAAGATTTTTAGGTCAGTTGTGCCAAATTTATTCAATATACTGTGTAAATTGGGGAAGGTTCGAGAGGCCGATATTTTTTTTTGGTAGGATTTTTCAGCATGACGTCCTGACGTTTTCACATTTACGTCCTTGATCCTTGGATATTGTAGGGAAGGTAATTTAGATAAGGCATTTGAGGTTTTCGATTGGATTTTGAAGGAACTCGGTTACTTATACTAATCTTATTAATGGCATTCGCAATGGCGGAAGGTTAGATGAGGCGTTGGGGATGATAGAGGACATGGCTGAAAAGGGCATTAAGCCCATTGTTTATACATACACTGTTCCGATTAATTCGCTGTATGTAATTGGTCGGTTTAAGAAGGCTTTACAGCTTCTCACTAGGATGAAGAAAATATGCTGCCCAAATGTTCAGACGTACACTGCGTTGATCAGTGGTATGTCTGATGTTGGTTATTTGGAAGTCGCGTTAGGTTTATACCACCGGATGTTGAAAGACAGTGTGCTTCCAAATACTGTTACATACAATGCCTTGATTCATGGTCTATGTATTGTTGGAAGGTTTGACGGTGCTTTGAAGATATTCGAGTGGATGGAGGGACATGGTGAGATCCCGAATTCGAATACCTTCAATGAGATCATCGTTGGATTTTGCTCATTAGATCGTACCTAAAAGGCTTTGGTCTATTTTGACAAGATGTTAAAAGCTGGTCCAACTCCTGTTGTGACATATAACATTCTCATTAACGGGTACCTCAAGCAGGGAAATGTCAACAATGCAACAAGATTGCTAGAGCTGATGAAGGAAAATAAGTGTGATCTGGATGAGTGGACTTACACTGAACTCATTTCAGGGTTTTATAAATGGGATAAAACAGACAGCATCTACATTTTTTCACGAGATGCCGAAACGAGGGATACGCCCACATCAATAGTGGTGTCAAATGGACGGGCATGGCAGGGTATGGGCGGGCATGAAGATGACATGTAGGTAGAAGGCAAAAGAGGGTAGATGGTATAAAAGGGTAAGGGTATAAGTGGGCGGGTACCAAAAGGGCAAGGGCGCCCTTTAGTGCCCTCTTGACCTTCTCCACCACCGATCAATGCCGGTCAACGGTGGTCAATGTCAGAGTCAACGCCGATCAATGGTGGTCAACACCGGTCAACGTCAGAGTCAATACCGGTCAACATCGGAGTCAACGCCGGTCAACGCCGGTCAACGATGGTCAACATATGTTGTTATTGTTGTTAGAGGTTGACAAAGGGTAATAAGAGGGCAAATGGGCGGGTAATGAGCGCCCTAATTATAAAGGGTATGAAAGGGCAAGGGTATTAAAGGGTAAGAGTATTAAATGGACAAATATTAAAGGGTATTTATGAGGCGGGCAAAGGGCGGAGGGCATTTTTGACACCTTTACACATCAAGCCAATTATTGCTCATTAATTGATGGTTATTGCAAGGAAGTAAAACTAGAAAATGCTTTATCATTTTCAAAGTATGGAAAAGAATGGTTGGAGTCCGAATGTTGAAACATACAATTAGGGGTGGCAAAATGGATTAACTAATTAAATTATTAATGAATTCTAAATGGATTAAATGATTCAATTCATTTAATCATGTAATTGGATTAAATGGTCCAACCGGATTGAGTTGAATCCATTTAATCCATTGGATTTTTTTAATCCAACGGATTACTTTGCCACCTCTACATACAATGCCATTTCAAATCGACTGATTAACCGCTTGTTTGTAATTTAATGAAAAGTTGGGATTTAAACGAAATTGAAATGTTTTGTCTCGAGCGAGTGAGAGGAAGCTTCGACTAAATGTTTTATCTCCTTCAATTGTGTTCCTTTGCCTTGAATTTTTCTTTAGCCTCTCTGGTTGTACAACATGCTTAGGTGGGAGCAGTGGGATCTGTCTAGACTCCTAGCATAATGTCTGATCCGACACTAGGTGGAGTATCTCATCGTTCGTCTACATATATCTTTCAAATGTATAGTAGTTGTTAACATATTTGTCAACCGGTGCTCCAACTCTTCACACAAATCACCATTACTTCATCTATTGGATCTATTTTGTCGTCATTGTAAACTTCATCTGAATGCGGGAGAGTTGTTTCATGTGCCTCTCTTATCATATCCGCATCAGCATCGTCGTTTTCACTCGATTCAAACTCAGATTCATCCCCATCTGAATGAGTTTCTGACTGTATGAACTCATCTCCACTGTTTTCATCTACTGATCAGATATTAGGGGTGAGCATGGCCCGACCCGGTCCGAGCGTCCAACCCGAGAGCATTTGGACTCGGGTTAGGGTACCATATGAGAGCATTTGGACTCGGGTTAGGGTCTAGCCTCGGGCGGCCCGACCCGACCCGAACCGAACCCATTATTATTATTATTATTTTATATTTATAAACACGTATAAATCAAAAAAATTAAGCTAAGCTTAATTGAAGATGTATTATTATTTTATATTTATAAACACGTATAAATCAAAAAAAATTAAGCTAAGCTTAATTGAAGATGTATAACTTGTTCTAGCTAAGCTAAGCTAACTCATATCTTATATAAATGTATTTGTTCTCATTCAATTGAAGATTTAGGCGATGTGGGACAATTCTTGCATTTGGTCACCTACAACCCCTTATCTTTAGCTTCATTCTCATTTATCCGTTTGTCCCACATCGTCCAAATTTTAAACATTTTCTTTGAACTTTCTTATATATATAGGTTGAAATGGTAGCAAATCAAAATCAATCTTCAACCCATGACTTTGTTTGGGCTAAGTGATCGGTGTTAAATATGTCTAATATTTACACACCTTTCTGCTTATATTTATAGCATTTGCGATATAAACAAAGT